>CM051364.1:8275398-8300398 GCA_028015245.1 Cardamine occulta
TCAAATGACCAACCAAAAAAACTACGACTCTGACTTAGAAAAATAAAAATCACTAATTTATGACTTTTAAAATTCCAAGAAAACAAAAGGTTTATTTTTTGGATTTTGAGTGATTTTAGAACTTTTGAGCGATTATACAAAAGTAAAAATGTGATTGGTTAAAATATTAGCTTTTAAGAATGTAATTAATTTTAAAGTTCTTAGAGCATCATTATTGGGGAGATCTAAAAATGGGTATCTAAAATTTTTAGAACCTCACCTTTTTAGAACTCCAACATTTTATGTGTTAATTTTTAGAATTCATATCTAAAAATTCTAACTTTAGAATCCTTCTCTCCTCTTTTTAGAACCTCTCCAATATTTATCAATTATATATCATTATAATTTGTTTAGAACTCTTCTATTAGATCCCCCAATAATGATGCTCTTACAGTCCTCAACAATCAACATGATTGGCTGAGACTTTTGCTCTTGATTCTTGCTGTAAAATAGGTTGTTACACAGTTGGATGTGATTGTTATTTATTTACTTAAGATTGTGATTTAAAAAATAAATAAAAGTCAATCATTTATGGTGGATTCTTTTAGCATGTAGTGCTAGAGTACTATTTTTGTAGACCATGTATCTTCTGTTTAAATTTCTAAACCGTTTTAATTAATTATTAGCAGTTGACAAAAAAAACAATCATTTATGACTTTTAAAAGAACTAATGAAAATTTGGTTTATATTTTTCTATATATCACTACTCACTAGTGTTCGCGACCTCATTTATTTTGTTTTTAATGAATGAAATGTAAATTGTGTTAAAGAGAGAACAAAAAACCCAATGAAACAATAAGACAAATTAAATCTGGACTTAAATGTTTTAGGGATTTTGAGATACTAGGGAAGTAATCAATGATTACTAATCATGTGACTGGCTAAAATATTGGTTTTAAAACTATAATTAATATTAATGTTTTTACAATCCAACCAATGAGCCCCTAAAGGGTTGATTGACTATAACTTTTGCTCTAGATTGTTATGGTTAACTAGTTTTTTAAAACTGTGACTTTGTAAAAGTCACTAATTTATAGCGTTTTAAAAAGCCAACAACACAAGAAGAATAATTAAAATTTAGATATGAGTGATTTTAGGAACTTTGAAAGATTAGAGGAGAACAAATTGTGATTGGTTTAAATATTACCTTTTAAAACTGCTATTAATTTTAAAGTTCTTAAGTATACTAATATACAATATATTAAAAAACCATTTGACAATGTTTAATTCTTTTTATTATTTATTCATTAAATTTAAAATTTATTTCATTAAACATACCAAAAAAAAAACCCTTCATAGTTACTTCCCTAAATTTTAAAATGTCATGGAAGAAGATCTTTCATAATTTCCCTAAACTCTAAAATGTCATGGAAGAACATATGAATTGTCTCTAACCGTTCTAAATAGAAAATCAATTCAACCCAACAATAAATTGTAGAGCAAAGAATCAAATAGATTACACTAATCATAAAGCTAGCTAAAACTAAAATTGGACAATACTGAAATCAAGTCAACTTTTTACAGTACCATAAAATCTCAAACAAAAGAGTAAAGATGTCAAACAAAGTGGGAAATAAAATGGTTTTCTTTAAAAACGACAAATACAAGCAAATCCGGGATTTAACTTCCGTAAATGTACTTTGAAACCAAAAAGGAAAATATATCTTTGCCCAAAAATCTGAAGATACTCTCACCAAACCCCAAAACCAATTTTGATGGAAAAGTGTAACAAATCCACACCACTACACTTTCCCATTCTTTTATTAAACACATGATACCTCACTAAGTTATTTTTTACCACACTTTTAAGATATCACCTCCATCAATGCCAACTCACTCTCTCACTTTTAAAGCTAAAAGGAACATTCAAGAGAACATGAAGGAATCTCATAAATATATACAAATATGTATTGTTACATCCCATGTTTTTGAAATGTGATGTGACATCATTAAATTCATTTTTCCAAATCATAAATGTAACAAAGTTAAAACGACAAATATGAGGTAAATAAACGCTCTTAAATAATATGAATTGTTTTCATCTTTTTACTTTATTTTATTGATAAATTATAAATATCAAAATGTAATGATTGAAAAGAATCATGTTACTATTGGTTTATAATTATTAAAATAATTTTTGGTAAGAGAAAATAATATATATTAAAAAAGTAATGATTATTTTCTTAATTTGTGTAAAATATCCTTAACATCATGTATTGTGAAACAGAGGGAGTATATTCATATCCCAATTTCTATGAAAATCACACTTTTTGTTTTTGTTCTGTACTGTTTAAATAAACTTGCAACTATTTATATAAGATTCCATATACCAACAATTTTTTTGTTTTGTTTTCAGATTTTTCTCATATTCCATCTAATACCTTTAACTTTTTAATAAAAAAGCTTTTAGAAAGGTGCTCTATGAGGTACACCTTTTCTCCTCCTCTGTTTTGAGTAATTCTGGTGGCTTTGAATCGAAGGTGTCGCTGGGGATACCGTTTCGCTTGAGCTTCCGGTCCGCTGATCCTCGACCGCCTCCACTCCAATCGAGATCAAACGCCTAAAGATTCCGGTTTTACGGATCTTCGCAGACTGCTCAGAGCCACCTAAACAGAACATATCTTTACCACTCTTTCCTCTCATAGAGAAACTCAAATTTTGGTCATCTCCATTCTTGATTCCTTCAAGCTTTTATTAAACCAACAAGAAAACAAATTTGTATAATGTGAGAACACATAATGTAACGATTAAAAAACTTGAATTTGAAGAATCATTACCTTGCAAGCGAGAGAACAAAATTGGTATGAATCAATGAGGATACGAGAACAGATCTGACATGTTTTGTTTATGTCTTTACCACTTCGATGTTGAGGTCTCTCGTTTAAGAAAAGGATCTTAGCACCATTGATTACATAAGTCTGAACACAAGAGATATCAATGTGTTTCTGAATCTCATTCACTCTCACAACGTTATGGTACGATGATCGTCGAATCTACAAAACAAAAAAAAACATATTAATTGATAAAAGGTGTTCGACGAAATGCCTCAAAGAGAAGAAATAAATAAGGGATGATGAAGAACCTGAATGACACGATGGTCTTTGTGATGAATCAAACAGTAAGAACAAAAAGTGTTTGAACAATCCAAGCAAAATAGATTACATTCGCTTTTACTCGATCCTGAATGAACAGAACAAGTCACGAAGTATTTAGCTTGGAGCATTGGTAACAACCATGGCGGACCTATGACGTCCTCGTTCTCCATTTTTAGTATAGAACTCACCTGAAATTATCACAAGCCCACTAATCAAATTTCACAAAATTAACGGGAAAAAAATCAGAAAAAACGGATTAGAGCAAAGATATGAACAAACCATTTGGGTTTTGGTCAGGCGAGACCGTGAAATTGAATCTAGAATTGAAAAAGAAAACACGAAAAACAAAATATAAAATCAGAATGAGTCCAAAAACGAATACAGAAACATTGAGAATGAGTTAATTGAGAATAAAAAAAACAAAAAAAACAGAGAATGCTCACAGAGAAGATGGAGAATGCAGCCGCCACACTTTTGTGTGTGGGGTGAGAGAGAGAGGAGGAAGAAGAAGAAGACTATGGAGAAATTTATAAGACACAACGAAAAGGTATTTTTTTTTTTTTATTATTATTTTTTTTTACTGAGGCGGTTCTTCCCTATTGTACTTAACCATATTTACATATTCTTTCTTCTTATTATAATAGTCTTACATTTAGGTACTATATTTGTTTATTTAACTCAAATCTCGTAGATTTATTGGAGAAAAAATCAATTGTTATATACAAAAGCTGTATATTATGATTGTTTTTGGGTTTATTTGATTTAATTGCAATAATAAAGTCAAAATTTTATATTTAAGTGTTTTTTAATTTAATTCAAACCTCTAATTTTATCGGAACTTAATATTTTGTTATATATAATAGCCATACGTTATTAATTTTTCTTTGATTTTATTTGGAAAATAAGTAAATGTAGAGTCAAATTTGGTAAAAGATAATTAATGATAATTATTGTTTTCCACATATATTAAGAAAATAATTAAGAAGCCATATCTAATTATCTACTCCCTCCGTTCCTTAAAGATGAATGTTTTAGAAAAAAAAATTGTTTCACAAAGTTGGATGTTTTGTATTTTCAATGCAAAAGTTATGTATAATTTCTTGTTTTACCCCTAATAATTAGAGTTAAAGTAAATAAAATAATTAAAATTTAATGAAAAGATAGGGGTATTTTAAGTTATGTAAAAAGTTTCTTAATATGTGTGCAAAACCTTAAAAATTCATCTTTAAGGAACGGAGGGAGTATAAAAGACTACACGTGAAATCTATACTTAGTTTAACACGTGTATGACATGAACAACGGTAAGTTGACCAATTTATATTCTAAAATTTTCAATAAGTTGAAATCATACATAAACTAAACTAGAATTTTCAATAATATATATGAAATATAATAACAAATCGGTACATTTTAGAAAAATCAGAAAATTTTAGATTATTTTTGTACGCAATATTCTATATGTCCAATTTCCTATTATTATGGTATATATTATATATATATATATATATGAAATATAATAACAAATCAGTACATATTACAGTCAGTACCTGAATGATGACCACCCTTAATTTTTATTTCAAGATTTTGTTAAAAAAATTAGAATTTTTGAGAAATACCACTACTTATATACCACTTTTCACAACTACCACTTATTTTTGTCTATTTTAATAAATATCACTTTGGATGAGATCTTTTGACCAAAATACCCTTAATGACATAAATAATATCTCTTAGACCTAGTCACAACGTCATCAAATTAATTTTGGTAAAAAAATTACGGATTCATTTTTTGTCGGGAAAATTACGAAATCAAGTTTTTATCAAAAAATAGACAAAAGGAAAAAATTTGATCCCGCCTCTAAATAGACACAAAGGGAGAAAGAAACTTGATTCCGCAAAAAAATAGACAAATTAACGTTTTCTAATACTTTTTATAAAATTACAGAATCAAGTTTATTATTGTGAATTCTATACATAAAATCTACAAACAATTAAGAAGATTATATACATACAATCTAAAATTTATGACCAATATAAGAAATTGACTTCTATCTTTCATATATAACTGCATAGAAATAATTTGCCAGAAATTTTCTTAACCTATGATTGTAGAAGATTTAAGACCAATTCTAAAATATTGAATGTATACATAGAGCATAAAAGATGCAGTGTGTGGTTCTTAAATCCTTTTCAACTAGATTTTTTATTTCCTTGTGTTACACAAAATTTTAATATTAAAATATTATAAATTTTTTAATTATTTATAAATACCCATATAAAAATTTTAATTAAAAATATAAAAATTTTAAAAGGTAACTCATTTTATAAAAAATATTATTATTGAAAATTTATTTCATAAAGTTATAAACAATATAGATATAATTTATCATCTATTTCACGTACTTTTAATTCAAATTGAATGTTTTACTATTTCTTTTACTATATAAAATTCCATTATTTTACACAAACAAACAAACAATAAAGGAAAATAAAAAAAGTAAGTAAAACATAAGCAATACAAAAACAAAACATAAGCACAACACATATAAAAATAACAAACAAATACATATTCGTTGACATATATTATCGAAGTAGCTGAAAAAGTGATTAGTGTGTCTGAATATGTATATAATATAACTTAACTTCTTTTACAAAAACATGTATTAGTTAGTTGTCTCATTAAATTTAGTTTGATGATGTGGATACTTTTAGATAGAAAGAAAACTATGCTATTATTTATATATATATAGATAATTGCGTTATTAGTTTGGTGTGTTCACGCACGTAAGTTCCTAAACTAAACTATATGCTGCGGAAATAAATTAACTAAAAATCAATTTTGTTTTGTTTCTTAACCCTATGTACCCATAGTACTGAATTAAATGTGCGTGTTCCGCCTTGAAAGCTTCTGCTTCCAGTAATTATTGTCTTCCTTTTATCATCACCTCTCAACATGACATTCCGTAATGCCCCAAAAATTTCGAGAGAATTAACGAGACATTACTAAACAATATTAAAAATAGATGACTTAAAATCATCACTTATAAATACAAATGCAATAAAGATACAAAAAATGACGTTTTACAAAAGAAAGGCTTTGACGTCCATTGCAATCCCAAACCCCAAAATTACGAGCAACCTTGATTCTCTAACTTCAAATTTAAACCTACCGACATTAGACAACGTGAGCGTTGGATTATCGCTCAGTGAGCAAAACTAAAACGATAAAACCTATGTACCAACATGACTTAATTCTGCAGCATACAATGTTCACGTACTGGCACACCTACACTATTTTGATTAGCAAACGTATTAATTCTAATCCCACATAAATCATTTCTTACTTTCCTTCTACTTTTGGGGACATTTAGAGAGGTAATTAAGATTATCTCATCCGAACCGAGACATTTGATTTTCTGGACTTTCTTACTTTCCTTCTACTTTCGGGGACATCTAGAGAGATAATTAAGATTACCTCATCCGAGCCGAGGCATTTGATTTTCCGGACATGCTTGATTCGTTCTACTTTCAGGGATATTTAGAGAAGTAATTAAGATTACTTCATCCGAGCCGAGGCATTTGATTTTCCGGACATTCTTACTTTCGTTCTACTTTCGGGGACATTTGGAGAGGTAATTAAGATTACCTCATCCGAGCTGAGGCATTTGATTTTCCGGACATTCATACTTTCGTTCTACTTTCAGGGACATTTGGAGAGGTAATTAAGATTACCTCATCCGAGCCGAGACATTTGACTTTCCGGACATTCTTACTTTCCTTATACTTTTGGGGATATTTAGAGAGGTAATTAAGATTACCTCATCCGAGCCGAGACATTTGATTTTCTGGACATTCTTAATTTTTTTTACTTTCGGGGACATTTAGAGAGATAATTAAGATTATCTCATCTGAGCCGAGGCATTTGATTTTCTGAACTTTCTTACTTTCCTTCTACTTTCAGGGATATCTAGAGAGGTAATTAAGATTACCTCATCCGAACCGAGGCATTTGATTTTCCGGACTTTCTTACTTTCGTTTTTGGGGACATTTAGAGAGGTAATTAAGATTACCTCATCCGAGCCGAGACATTTGATTTTCAGGACTTTCTTTCTTTAGTTCTATTTTTGGGGACATTTAGATAGGTAATTAAGATTACCACATCCGAACCGAGGCATTTGATTTTCCGGACATTCTTACTTTTGTTATACCTTTGGGGACATATAAAGAGGTAAATAAGATTACCTCATCCGAGCCGAGGCATTTGATTTTCCGGACTTTCTTACTTTCGTTCTACTTTCGGGGACATTTAGATAGGTAATTAAGATTACCTCATCCGAACTGAGGCATTTGATTTTCTAGACTTTCTTACTTTCCTTCTAATTTCGGGGACATTTAGAGAGGTAATTAAGATTACCATATCCGAGCCGAGGCATTTGATTTTCCAGACTTTCTTTCTTTCGTTCTACTTTCGGGGACATTTAGAGAGGTAATTAAGATTAGCTCATCTGAGCCGAGGTATTTGACTTTCCGGACTTTCTTAATTTCGTTCTACTTTCGTAGACATTTAGAGAGATAATTAAGACTACCTCATTTGAGCCGAGGCATTTGATTTTCCAGACTTTCTTACTTTCGTTCTACTTTCGGGGACATTAAGAGAGGTAATTAAGATTACCTCATCCAAACCGAGGCATTTGAATTTCCGGACTTTCTTACTTTCCTTCTACTATCGGGGACATTTATAGAGGTAGTTAAGATTACCTCATCCGAGCCAAAGCATTTGATTTTCTGGACTTTCTTACTTTCGTTCTTTTTTCGGGGACATTTAGAGAGGTAATTAAGATTACCTTATCCGAGCTGAGGTATTTGATTTTTTGGACATTCTTACTTTTGTTCTTCTTTCAGTGACATTTAGAGAGGTAATTAAATTTACCTCATCCGAGCCGAGGCATTTGATTTTCTGGACATTCTTAATTTCGTTCTACTTTCAGAGATATTTAGAGAGGTAATTAAGATTACGTCATCCGAGCCGAGACATTTGACTTTCCGGACTTTTTTACTTTCGTTTTACTTTCGGGGACATTTTGAGAAGTAATTAAGATTACCTCATCCGAACCGAGGCATTTGATTTTCTGGACATTCTTACTTTTGTTCTACCTTCGGGGACATATAAAGAGGTAAATAAGATTACCTCATCCGAGCCGAGGCATTTGATTTTCTGGACTTTCTTACTTTCGTTCTACTTTCGAGGATATTTAGAGAGGTAATTAAGATTACTTCATCGGAGCCGAGACATTTTACTTTCTGGACATTCTTACTTTCGTTTACTAACTTATAAAGCCACATTGCTCATTCCTGTAAGCATAATTACTCAAATTAAAAAATAACACACATTGATCATAACATATTTAAGCCTGATTGCTCATCATATATAGATATATAAGTCTATTTGCTCGGATACATAAGCCTATTTGGTAATATTTGTTCATACGGATAAGCCTATTTACTCAGATCAATATATAAGTGTAATTGCTCGATCACCACATAGATATATAAGCCTACTTGCTCGGTAGATATATTTATATCATCATAGTCACCATCATCAAATTTAATATCCAAATCTTAAATAAATAAAAGTTAAACTCACAATAGTTACGATTGGTAATATGTTCAAACCACAACTACGAAGAAAGCATATGATTGAACATATGAATATAAGTATTTAAGCAGCTTCATATATTACTAATAATTAATTGCAGAATAATTTACACACATCTACCAAAGAATAGAAAACAGAGTACTGAAAAACGACTAAAGTAAATGCAATTAAATGAATGACGAAGCAAAAATAGTTTCAGAAACTAATAAAGACAAAAAAGAAAGACCTAAATAAACTCACAGCTTTATTAGATGATTCATTGATAGGATTCCATTGTGATGTTAAACGGTGATCAACCCCCAAAATAAAATTTAGAAGTAGCGGCTCCTCATTCAAGCTACACTAAAAACTTTTTTTTTTCCAATTTTATGATGCTTATTTATTAACTAATACAAAAGATTTAGTTATTAAGCTAAACATACAGTAGCCCATACCTAGCCCATAATACAAAATCTAATTAAATAAATCTATTCAAGAAAAACCAATTCTAATAGAATAATATATACTACAAGTGATAAGTCCAATATACACAAGCTTGTGGAGATTACATGAATTTTTGATCCATTGCCAACAATTACTGAGAGATTGGCGTGTGATTTAAGATTAGAATGGAGAATACCTACTGAGGCTGCTAAGTGACTGGTTGTACCGCTATCCATGTACCAATATGTGGCTGTAGGACCAGCTAAGGTCATGGTATTGAATGCTTGGGAAAAATCTGTTGTAGGTATATCACAAGTGTACGATAGACCCGTGCATCCACATTCGCTAGGAGATATGACATCGATTTTAGTTTTTGATAGTAAGTTTTGGTTGAGAGACTTCCTATTTCCAATGTACGTAGCTCATTGTCGAGCTGTATCGCTCTTGTCTCCTTATTGTTGCGAAATTAATTGTCAATTCTAACCCAAATGTCTCATGCAGTTCCACCAGTTTTCTACGAACTTCGAAAAAGTTGTGGTGCTAACGTGCCATAGATCCAATGTTTACCCAAGCTATCACAGTTTTCTCTATTGAACATCATTGTCACCGTCCGGAAGAGACGTTCCATCGATGTGACCAAAAACATCAAAAGTAAAGTAATGAGTGAGGAAGAGTTCACACCAAGCATCGTAGTTAAGATCATCAAGATCAAGGATGAAAGGAATGTGGGATTTGATGTTGGTTACACCAAATGCCTTTTCAATGTTGACTGGAACTGCAACCATGAGAACAAAAAATGAAAGAAAAAGACGAGAGAGAAAAGAAAGAAAGATCGAGGAAAATATTATTTTATTTTTTAGAAAATAGGTTTAAAAGCTTTCTCGCTCTGATTCTCATAACTTGGCATTATACAACTAGAATTGTTACACAACTTGAGGGATTTACAAGATTTGGTCAATGTAAATTGTAGTTTTACACAATCTACCAAGAGAATATTCTTTAGTACACAATCAGTCTTCACCATTCTGCCAATCTAAGGGTACAACCCATTTCGTCACTATGAAAAGATTTAAATTGAAAAGAGTTTAAGCCCAAGAAAAATAACATTGTCTTAATTAAAAACCCAAAAAATAAATCTATCAAACAACCGTACACGTGTTCGGCCGTAATCCGATTCTCCCCCATTGAAGCCTTCTCATTGGTTGTATGACGGCGCATAATATACAATAATCCTCTGCTTGTAAGAACATTATAACACAGTACATTCCATAATACTATTGGCTAAAACTCGAAAAAACGCGTCCACAACAAACACGTGTCCTGCTGACTCCTTTTTACTTGGCCGCAAAGAAATTTGACTAAAGACTCTTCTATATCTATATATATTCATCTCCCCTCAAATTTCGTTTTTAATAATTTGCATTTCCATGGAAAATTAATTTAGATTAATTATCCCTTCAGTAGAAATTTCTCCCTTTTTTTCCGGTCTGTATAAATTTTGTTTTGTTTGTTTTTTCAATTATGGCGGAAGAATCTGGTTGCTTTGATTTAATCGGAGATGATGATTTCTTCTTCGATTTCGATCCTTCAATTCTCAGTGAATTTCCTCCGGTGGAGGATTTTGTTCAATCTTCACCGGATTCGTGGATCGGAGAAATTGAGAATCAGTTGATGAACGATGATAATCATGAATTGGATCAGGAATCTTCGGTTTCAGAGTTTTTTGCGGATATATTCGTTGATTCTCCAACTGGTCCTGTTGATTTGGCGACTGATGAAGTTTCAGATGTATTCACCGTCGAATCTCTCGCCGCCGGGAAGGAACCGGAAGATTCCGAGAAGGAGAAGAAGTCTAATGATTCGGGAAGTGAGATTCAGGATGGAGATAAAGTGGAGAGTGATATTGAAGGAGACGATGATGCTGTGGCTAAGAAAAGAAGAAGGTATATTTGATTTTACTCTTTTAATAAAAGTAATTGAAAAGTTAGGGTTTTAGTCATATTTTTAAGTTGATCAGTTGAAGAAATTGATCAGATTCTGTAATTTGGTTGCTTGCTAAAGTATGTTATGCTTTGAAAACAACATTGAGAACAAATCTTGAAGTGATGTAGCAGATATGTGTATGTGACATTGAAAGATTTTGGTAATGTGTGATTTGATTAATTTGTTCATATGGATTTTGAATTTTGTATGTGTGACATTTAAGAGTTTGATAATGTGTGATGCAATTAGTTTGTCAGATGAAATTTAAAGTTTGTATCTTTAAAGATTGTTAGAATTGCTATGATTTTGTTTTAACATACTTCAAAACAACATTAGCTCTTGTAGTGATTGGTTCATTCATATTGATTTGAAGTTTGTGTTTTGGTTCCTTGTTGATAATGAGTGATGTAATTGGTTCAGGCAAGTAAGAAATAGAGATGCGGCAGTTCGATCAAGGGAGAGAAAGAAGGAATATGTTCAAGATTTAGAGAAGAAGAGTAAATATCTCGAAAGAGAATGCTTGAGACTCGGACGGATGCTCGAGTGCTTCGTTGCCGAGAACCAATCTCTGCGTTTATGTTTGCAAAAGGGTAGTGGCAATAACGCTTCCATGTGGACAAAGCAGGAGTCTGCTGTGCTCTTGTTGGAATCCCTGCTGTTGGGTTCCCTGCTTTGGTTTCTTCTGGGAGTAAACATCATTTGCCAATTCCCTTATCTGTCCCACATAAAGTGTTACCTCCTCCAGGTAGAACCAGAAAAGCTGGTTCTAAGCGGGCTCGGGAGTAATAGCAAACCATCTAATACCGGTGTGAGTCGGAGATGTAAGGGTTCAAGGCCTAGGATGAAACACCAAATCTTAACCCATGTGGCGTCGTGACTATGCCTTTTACCTGTTTATTTTCGAGTCGTAGATGAGTGTCTTAGTAGTCTCTCGTGTTTTTTTTTTGTATTTTCTGTCTTAATATTGGGTAAAATGAACAGTCAATGTGGGTTTCGTGGTTTAGATGTTTTCATATTTCAACTCATGATATGACTCTACTTAATAATGTTTCTGCCTTTGAAATCAATTTTTGAGTTAATATCAGTTCTAATTGCAAGAAAATAATTCATTAGGTTGATTGAACATTTGGAAACTTTGCTTTAACATCAGAACATGTTATATATTAGAGATAAGAATCGTTTAACATCAAAAACAATTTTCTTCTTATGCTAGTCATGACAGTGACAGAGATCTTTATTTGTAGAATGTGGTAGAGATATGCAGATTTGATAATTTGCACAATGAAGATAATTGTAAATATGGGTTAGAAAAAGTTCAAACCTCTTCGAGACATAAATATGAACGCTTGGAATTCACAATAAGGAAGAAGAGATAGGAAACGGCTAATTCTACTAGGAACCAAGGTCTAAATGATTATTTTGGTAATGCTTATAGTACTGTAAAGCCGGTCCCCCGAAATCCGGAGCCCCAAAGAAAATAAATAAAGTAAACTTCAATTTTTATAGTATATAAAATTGTTTTTCAATTACTTAGTAAATAAAGAAAACAAAATTATTCTCTTCAAGTCTAAAACCCAATAAAAAAAAAAAACGAGAAGTCACGTGGAGAAGAAAGATGTTATCTCAATTTTTTTTTAATTATATCATTTAGTCTAAAATTTAAATAATAATGATTTGAGACCTACACAATATTTTAATAACTATTTTTAGGCCACTTACTCTTTTTCCCCATATTAAAAATTTCTAAAACCTTAATAATATATATAATTATACAAATATACATATAATTAATAAGGCCCATTCAAAATTTCATTGTAATGTGCTCAAAACCGGCTCTAACTATAAGGCCTTGCTTGGGGAGGCTTGTTGATGTCTATTCGAAACCAATTTTTTCAGGGAATGTGGTGATGTTTCAGGTTTTAACCTTCTCAACCACTGCAAGTGCATAGTTGTGTGTGATGTGTCATGGTTTTAAAGGGTTTTAACCTTTGATTCTATATGTTTATTGGGTTTTTTTATCAAGTCTAGGATTACATTTTGTGTCTCTTTCTCTCTTTTTTTGGAGTTTTTACAGGTTTTAGGTTGCTTTGAAGGAAAATGTGGTGTTTGTGATGAAAACACGGATTTGGAGATGCAAAGTAACACAAGAGCTTCAGAAGTTTAACATTTATTGGAGGTTCCCGAGGTCGGATTGTTATGATTTTTGGACAAAAGATAGCCTTTTGAGTTAAATTTCGTTGGTCACCGGCTCAAGTCATTCTCATTTATGGTTCAAGGATTCATGTCAATCTGGCGCGTAAACTAAGCAGATGCATAAACTTTGTCCGAGAGGTTTAGATCGATTGATACTGGCCAAGGGTCGATCGATCCACTACCACTTGTTTTCCTTTTTCAATCTAGATTAGGTTTTTAGCTTTCTTTTCTTCATATAGATAGGGCCGCTCGACCCAGAGCAGTTCCAACCTTATATTTTTACAATTTTTCTTCCTGTTTTCTTTGTTTTGGGAGAAGAAATGTCTTACTATTCTAGAAGTATTTTCCGAACTCTGTTGTAGTTATTTTGATATTTATGCTTTGACTGAATTTGTTTTTATTGATTCCATCTATGTATGTAATCCACCAGTTGAGTTTACGGTTTATTCAAAGGGATTCAATTATTGATTAGAATTAAGTTACTAGATTAGAGATTTACCTTTAGTGTTTTTCGTCTTTGTGCACTCAATGCTTATTGAATTAAAGTTTACAGCTACTGAATATATTCATTAAACTTGTGGTAATAACGTCTTTTTTCTCACAAGGCTCTCTAGAAGTAAATCGACAAGCTTTTTAATATGTCTTAAATGGTTAGATTAAAATATTTTCTTAATTTTTAAGGTATTGTTATTAATATGAAAATTTGACTTTGTGGGGTTTGAATGTTACTGCCAAAAAAAAAAAATATAGATCATGAGAGCTCATTTAGAGTTAAGGAGGAAAATAGAGAAGGGTGATATAAAAAGACATATATATATATATATATATATATATATCTACTAAATAAAAGGGGCTATTTGATCTCCCATTCTCTGTAAATATTAAATCAGACAAATCTCACGTTCTAACGTTTCCACTTCTATCATGTTCGTCTCCCTAGATTTGGAGACAAGAGAGAAGAGCGATGACGAGGAAGAAAAAAATATATCCATAAAAATAGAGAGAAAGACGTTAGTCAAGTTGGTGGGAGGTTGCGTCAGACCATCAGTTTTATACACACTTAGGGAATTCATCTCGGAGATGTGGATTTGCACTTTTTGATGGGCAAAATATCATACAAGGTGTACTCTGTCCCAAAATGAGATTCAATCTACTTTTAAATTGGGTAAAGGTTTTTGCTTTGTAACCCTTGCCATTTTTACTTTCATGGCAAGCTGTGGCTATAATAGGGATGATGGATATCTGTATCGCGGACAGGGAGAAGGTGAAGTCTTTGGTCTAACTCATACAAAGAATGATACTGTTGGTGGTGTTATAAACTACGCTACACAAGAGTTCTTTTTCACGTAAGAAAAAAATTATTTCACGTATTTTTGCTATTGGAATTTTGAAATCATGATCTGTCTATTTTTCTATTGTGCTTTGGTTTACCCTGTTTGCATCTGCTTTGTCTGTTGAAATTGGTTACATCTTTGATTACTTCTTTGATGCCAGTAAAAACATACTGGAGCTCTCATTTGTTCTGGATTTTTTAAGGGTTAATGTCAATTTTTGGAAGAATAGGTTTACTTTCGGTATTAAGGTAAGAGAAAACTCCTTAAAACAATTGTATATTAGTAGAGCCGCTAGGTATTGTAACTTTATATTCAAGTGGGATGGTGTAATCAAGAGTATAGCTATTGAAAAAACAAAATAATATGCAGCATATCCATGCTTGGTTGTCGCATTTTAGTGGCATATATTTTCACATGTTTAAATGATCGTAGTTAGGTGTACCTACTTTTAGATGAAAATGTTAATTTTTATACACAAAATCTCTTATAAAATATCTCACTGATAGGAGGTTTAATACAAACACCAAAGAATAAATATGTCAAACTTTCCTTCTAACACATTCGATGATTCTGATGCATCAATTATCAATTTTTCTGATGTAACTGACTCTCAATTACTGGCAAGGTTGGCGGAGTGGGATGAGGAGCACCAAAAAGTGGAGATATCTTGGAAATCAGAGACTCCAATCACAGAAGTTGAACCAATTGTCACCCCGGTTCTACATTATCTCCATATTATCAGGGTGGTGGTTATGCTGAAGGTGTTGAAACTCAACCGGAGGACGTAGTTGTTGATGCCATTGCGAGGGAATTTGGTTTTAAAGTTGAGTAACCTGCACCTAATCCTCCTCCAAGTACGGATTTTGAGAAACCAGAAGACTTTTACAAATGCAATGGTGATTATTATGGTTGTTGTCAATATAACATCGAAAAGTTTGAGATGGATCATTGAATAAGTTGTTTAATAATGTTTTAATATAATTATGTATTGTGAAATAAGTATGACATTTGGTATTAAATCCATGTCATTGTTTGTTCTGTTATTAATAAAAGTTCGTTTTTAATGTTAACATATCTATTTTAAAATATTTTTTTATTATACTATATCGTAAATATTTGATGTTATAGGATTGTTGTATCCCAATTGTTATTTGAGGTTGACTCATATTGATGGTATATAAAATTGATTAGAATGCGACTCTACGTACAAATAAAATGAATGAAATTACGTAAATATTTGTAGTCTCATCACAGTTCTTTTTTCTGATACTAAAGAGCGACGACTTTATTGTGCTACTAAAATGCGACTTCTAGTACAGTTATTTGATTTATATCCACATGTTCAAATTGAGGAGGTAGGTGTACCAAACTACACATTCAGATTGATTTATATCCACATGTTTAGCTATATATGTAAAACATTATAGATGTTTTAAACATCAAAACCTTAATACAAACTTTCAATTTATTATTTCAAGTCATCAAATTTATTTCTTAAAATGTCAAATTCCTCTGGAAATGATGATTCTGAAATAGATCTATCTCTTTGGAGCTGGTTCAAAAATGGAACCTCATACCGCACGCCAATATCTACTCCTTTGCCTTCCATAAATGTCTTAGATGCACCTCATACATATCTCCTCCCTTCTCAGTTGGGGAGATATGAACTTTTAATTCCTGGCACTGAGTCTTTCAAAAAAGTTCAAGTAGCACGAAGACGCAAACAATATCATGAAGGGAGTTCGAGTTATGATCCCAAAAATAAAATACCAACACAAATATTTTATAACGATTTACTTGCAGAGGGCGACCCAGATTTCAACGAGGTACGTTGGACATCTGCTGTTGAATACCTAACACGAAAATGGCAAGAGTGGACACCATTGAATTCAATTTAATGTACCAACAACAACTAGGTCAAAATTAAAAAGGCAAGTACATAATGGTAAGCAATTTTCAAAGAAAATTTAATATATACTACGGCTAACCCGATTATCAACTTTGTAGGTGTTGGTTATGATTAAAAATATAAATAAAAATGAATATGGTGATGCATTGGTGACGTTAAAAGATCCAACTGAAACAATAGATGCGTCTATTCACATGAAGGTATTTGAGAATGATGATTTCAAGGGACTACTAAAAGTTGGTGCAGTGCTACTTCTAAAAAAGGTAAACGGTTTAGTTGATGATGAAACTATGGCATTCATTGTACCAGATTCAGAAGAAGAGAATTATTAATAAACTGCTAATCTTCTATGTTTTATATTCAATGTAATATCATTACCTACGTTTGTATCCTAATCGTTTAATAAAAATAAGATGTGTAATAAAAAAATATTTTCAATTTTATTTGTTTAAGTTAACCATATTTATAAAATTTGGTATAAAACATTTGATGATCAAAAAATATCTTAACATATCAATTGACTAATACGAAAAAATTAAAAATTAAGCACGTTTTATTATTTTAGTAGGGCTATGAGACACGAAAAAAACGAGTATAATAAACAATGGTTTAGTCAGTTTTATTATTATTAACTTTCAAATAGTCACATTTTAGTCTCATATAGTTACTATAGTCGCATATTTGTCTCATATAGTTAGTGTAGTCTCATTTTAGTCCCATATAGTTTGTGTAGTCGCATTTTAGTCTCATATAGTTATTGTAGTCGCATTTTAGTCTCATATAGTTAGTGTAGTAGCATTTTAGTCTCATAAAGTTGGTACGTAATTTTAGTTGGGTATAATAGTATTACATGTGTTCCATATGAACCATTAATTAGGTTCACATATAATGCTACTACATGTAGTGTCGCAAAAAAAGTCACTTAATAGTGGCATTTTGGTCACATTTTGTGCATATATATATATATATAAATTGTCATAGTTCGAGAAATATTTCCACAAAACTTTCAATAAAACATAAACACAAACTATGACTGATTTTTCTACTAATCCTAATTCTCGAGCCTGGATGTACAATCGGATCGATTCACATACAAATAGTTTATCTTCAGAGTATTTAGCAGGGGTAGAAGTTTTCATGAATTTTGCCAGCCAACAATCTATTGCGCAAAGTAGTGGTGGTATGTTTTACTGTCCTTGTATCATTTGCAAAAATGACAAATTCCTGAGGGCGCGTAAAATATGGAATCATTTATTGAGTTGAAGGTTTATGTCTAACTACTATGTTTGGCATAGACAGTATGATTAATTGTCTCTTCCTCCGCTCCACATCGAGCACAGTAGATGTTATAATTTATTCCTCTTTTTCTAAGATTCGAATTTACCGATAAACAACCTATAATAGTTTGCCATATAAAATGCTGTATTTTAGGAGGACATTTTAATTTCCATGTATGAGCTTGTAGAGGCCGAATGCCTGGACCAAAATAAGAGAGTGTAGTACCAAATGAGGGATAATTGTGTTCCGTCCAATATCCTGATTTACTGTATATTTTCCTGATTTTGTAAAATGCCAACAAAAAGTATTTTCTTTAATAAATCTACTAATTAGGATACCCCGAATCAATGGAATATCTAATGGATCAATGATTTCATTGATCAAATCCATGTCCCACATCATGGTTGTCGGGTCTATTAACTGATTGACCATCAGAGTAGGGTAAAAGTTTTGTCCCTTACAGAAGGCTGGCCTCGGGCGAGTAGCCGGTATCCATGGGTCATTCCAAACTGAAATGGAATGCCCAGAACCAACTCTTTTAATTAGTCCTTTTTTAACCAGAGGTCTAGCGGAGATAATACTTCTCCATCCATAGGAGGGAGACTACGATTTAATTGGATCCATTGGGTTTGTTTTCCGATAATACCTGCCTTTGAAACTTTGGCAAACAGGGATTCCGGGTGTTCCATTAGCCGCCATAGTTGTTTCGCTAAGAGTGTTGAATTGAACTCCTCTATTGTCCGAAAACCAATTCCGCCGTCTTTTATGCTTTGACACAATTTTTTCCATGTCATCTAGTGTAAACCTCTTTGTGTACCATTTGAACTCCACCAAAATCTAGCCACTGCACTAGTAAGCTTAGTGGTAATTGTTTTAGGTAGCCTAAAACATGTCATCACATAAGTTGGTAAAGCTGCTGCCACCGATTTGATCATAACTTCTTTACCACTTTTGGATAAAAATTTAGCTGACCACCCATTAATCCTATTTTGGAGTCTCTCTTGAACAAAAGAAATTTTTTTACTTTTAGAGCCACCCATACTCTCCGGAAGACCTAAATATGATCCCATTCCACCTACATTTGAGATTCCCAATATTTGTTTCATTTCCTCTCGAACTCCTCCACCTTATGACCAAATTGGATCGATGATTTTGAAAAATTAATTTGTTGACTGGAGACAAATTCATATTGTTTAAGTATATTCAAGATAGTTTGACATTGCTCTTTGTCCGCCTTACAAAAAAAAACAAACTATCATCCGCAAAAAGAATGTGAGAGACCGACCTGACACAAAAGCTGATTGAGTTTCCAAAATTAATTTCGGCAAAAATTTCTTCAACCGCTGACATAGAACCTTAGAAACTATTTTATAACCGACATTACATAGGCTTATTGGCCTAAACTCTGTCATTCGACTCGGGCTATCTGTCTTAGGAATAAGAAAAATATTTTTTGTATTTAGTCTTTGGTCAAAAACTCCTGTCAACATAAAATTATTCACCAAATCAAATAGATCATTTTAATCACCTGCCAAGACCGTTGATAAAATAACGCAGTCATTCCATCTGGACCCGGTGCTTTCTCCGGATGCATCATGAAAAGAGCTTTCCGAATTTCTTTCTCCGTCACAGGTGCCGTAAGCTCATCGTTCATTTGGTCTGTTATACGGTTAGGTACGTTTACCAAAACCTCCTCAAACTCTGTTGGAGAGGTAGATTTCCGAGATAAATATGTTAAATCAAATGAATATTTACTTTAGATATTTGGAGCATATTCGTTCAGATTATGTTGGGTTTTTTTTAACTTAATAGACAATGCTTTCAATTGGGCCATGTATTTCTTTTGTTAACTTAAAAATTACGTATGGATCCAAAAGATCCATGCCCAAATAACAAAAAGATCCATGCCCATCTTTATAGGATCGGCGTTTTATTGTTTTTTGTGTTTTCCCAAATTGACCATTTAAGTTTTTTTTTCTTCTTATATTTATTTTAATCCAATGGTATTATATGTAATTTTATTAGTTAAATTGTGCTTTCTTTTTAATAGTAAAGATATTAATTTGTTAAAACAACATCAATAAAACTTAGGCCCTGATTGGTAAGGCTTACAATAGAGCATAAGCAGTAAGGAGCATAAGCTGTGAGGAGAAGAAGCAGTAAGCTCATTTATATTAAATTGATGATATGTGATTGGTATAGCAGTGAGCATTTACACATAAAATTACAATTATAGACATCATTATGCAAAACAAAAACATATATAAAATTTTGCTAACATGGTAATAATTATAATATATAGATAGGTAAATGAATATCTTTTTCACTTCAATTTTTTTTTAAAAAATATGTAACTATGTTTTTGTATTTTATAAGCATAAAAATATATGAAAATAAGAAATAGTATCAAAATTATTTTAAATAATTAACTAACGCCGAGCATTCCAAATAGTTTCTACAATCGTGTTTCGGATCCCAGCCATATATGCATCTCCTGTAGGTTCATAATGTGCGTCTTCGATCTCCGGTCCATCATTTGAAATGGAATTCAATGTTTGTTCGTCCATCCTTTCATACTCTTCAAAATCTTCGTCAATGATGGTTGATGCACGTATAAAATTATGAAGAGCCATGGTTGCTACAACAATCTTGCATTGTGTTTGAATACCATACCTTGCCTCATTTTTAAGAATTCGCCACTTTGATTTTCACACTCCAAAACTAGGTTCAATGACTGTCGTTTGTTAAACATCTCGCTTGCACAATTAGGGGGCCCTTCACCCCATTGATGTGGATGGTATCGTGTCTTCCGATATGGAGCTAAATAACCCTTTCTATTCGGATATCCTGAATCAACAACAAAGTATTTTCCATCAGGAGGATTCGGAAAGAACACGTCTTCTTGAGCACAATATGTGAGAACTTTTGTATCATGTGCTCTCCCAGGAGTGCCGACATACGCATAGATGAATTTCATATCAAAATTGCAAATAGCAAGAACGTTCATGGAGGGGAACTGCTTTCTTGCATTCCAATATCTCTCTTTTTGATCACTTTTGACTCGTACTGACACATGTGTGCCATCAACAGCTCCAATGCAACCACTAAAGAAAGGGCAATACCTTTTATCAGCTAATAACCGATTATTAGTCTGTTGGAACTCTCCTTGCTGAGGCTTCAAAATATCCTTTGATAAAAGAAGGACAGCGTCTAACACTTCCATAAATTTCCTATTTACTGTCTCTTGGCTGCGTTGAAAGTTTTTAGCAATCTGCCGTTGTACTTCATCATGCGCAACTGTTTCTAAAAACATCGCCACAGGTTCTTCCACTATGCATTCACGTGACTCTTTTAGGTTATAATCATTCTTCAGAGTGTCACATAACTTTTTATAGGTGTCTTGATTCATTCGTATGGTTTCATAGCATTCTCTACCATAACCAGTAATCATTTGCATAGTATGACGTAACCCGCGACCTCGATCTGTTCTCATCAGTTGTCTGTCACAATATGGATCTTGTCGTTCACTCTCTACCATTAAGCGGACCACATCAACTATATTCTGAGTACAAATCATTGCTACCTCCTGTAATAAATAAAATATAAAAACAATTAGTAACTATATGTAAAAATGCTACGTGAATAACAATTAAGGTGAATCAATATGTAAACAAAGATAAATATTTAAACATAAATTCGTTTGACATAAAAGTAATGATGATTCTCATGTATACGATCAAATACTTAAGAAAAAGGGACCTTGTTCATATTAATTAATAAATTCTTGAAAGCAAAACATGTGTCCAATAAATGCAATAGAAAAACGAAAAATTGTTCAAAAAAAAAATTCCCTAACTAAAATCTATTATTAAGAATTTTTTAAAAATCCCTAGTTCTTCTTTCCTGTGATCCTTTCTAAATACTTGATCTTTTGCTGCTCATTTGGTAAGGTCAAAAAAAATCTGGCGACTACTATCATTTCCGGCTAGGCAATCAAGAGCTGTCCAATACAACTCGCCGTCATGATCTAATGAAGACATTTTTAGCAACTCTTCAGTGCATACGGCACTACTAAATGGGTTGAACGAATCAAATGTTTTCCGCCCTGCAGACCAAAACCTCTCTTGGTTTTCTAAAGTACTTGTGATACGGTCCCAATGATCCGAGTTAGGTCTTTTCTTTGAAGATCTTGATTTTGTTAATCTCTCTTGAGACTTGTTAGGAACATGTGTTTGTGGGGTCTTTTGACTATCTTCAGGCCTACGGATGGGTGTTGGTATTTCTTCAAATTCTACCTCTTCAAGGTCAATATCATGAGGCAACTGACTCGGTCCATCATGGTGCTGCCAACCTTCACTAACCGAGATCGTAACATTGCTGTATAAACTATCAAGGAGTGGAATATCACGTAAAGGATGCTGACGAACTTTTCTAGCTTCTGGACAAGCCTGCAACAATACAAGGATCAATTTAGAGTGAAAATACGTTTGCAAGAAACTAATAAATTGTTGATTGTCCCCATCTTATTAGAAATTACCTTAATGAGTTGATCCCACCAGTCAATGCTCATGTCCAGCTCTCCAAACTCATTGAATCCCAACCCCGTGGCATTTTTTGTAACACGTTTATAAGCATCATACTAGTTTCTTAGATGCTCTAACCGACTTTTGAACTTTTTCCAGGGAAAATCCAAACCAAATCGATTCAAAAATCCAGCTTGTATGTTTTGTCTTCCCATTTCACTAAAACATGTACCTTTCCAGTATCCTTTATCTTTCTCACGATTGGCTAAGTCTAGCATCACATGACGCATCTCATGAGTCCACATAAATTTGGACTAAACCAAATGCCAAAAGAAAAAATAATACATAAATTTTAAAAGAACAAAATAATCAAGCAAAACACATCAACATATATATATATATATATACATATTCATACCTTGGGCGTTGGTTGCACATGTTCTTCTTCATTCGACATGTTCTTAAATATGTTTACAAATTATATCATTTGTTTTCAAAGAAGTAAAACATGCATGTTCGTTGACTTCTTTTTAGCTCCAATAATATATAATACATAATACTTAATACATATGATATGCAAAAATTAGATTATAAGAACTTTGAAAACGAATTAAAAGAAATTATAGAATTGAAAACAACTCACGTAGAATTTTTCCAATGGATGCTATTCCTGTCTCGTGCTCTGTAGGTTTTTATGTTTTTTGTGATTAAGTTAAAATTTTATAATCATGCATTTATAGAAAATTTTCAATGGAATCTACAGAAAATTAATCAAGGGTAAAATTGTACTTTTATAAATTTTAAAACTCTATGCTTAGGAAAAGCTCAATTAATTAGCAGTGGCCTACATAGCATTTAAAATACCTTATGCTCTCTTTTATGCTCAATTAATAAAACATGATTGGCTCTTAACAAACATTAAGCCCACTAATATGCTCTACCAATCAAGGCCTTAATACTACCTTAGAGAAAAACTATATTTAAAAAATAAAATAAAACAATTTGTGAAATGAAAGAAAATAATTTTTTTAAAATATAATATCATATGTAATTGCTTTTGTTCTGAGATACGTTTGCTCGTTAGCTCATTGAGATCCGTTTAATGGCAATAACTATACGTAGATACAAAGAAAAATGGTAGACTATAATTTGATGGGTCATTGATTCTTATATTTTGACACTGATACTATTGCTGGTTCTGAGTGACTTATCATGTGCTTTAGATCTTGTTTATGTAAGAATATTTCTATTAATGTGGCCGATGTATTAACGGTTCAATAATTAAAGTTCAAGTTTATGTTATAGTTTATGATTTTAATACATTAAAGTTGATACCGTGATGGATCGGTTTCGGTTACAGATTATTGGAATTAGGTGTATTGATAACCCTCTCCCTTTACCCAATATATGATAAAGTATAATTCTCATTAAGGTATACACATATATATATATATATAATATAAAGTTGTAACTAAAAGGTGTAATATTGATAACTCTTCATCAGGTATAAACAGAAGAAGTTATTAATTAGACAAGTAAGTTGTGAGAAACACAATAACAATTACAACAAAAAAAGACAGAGAATTGAAAGAGAAAAGACAGGATTCTCTCTATCAAAGAATCCACTCAAGGAAAGGATTAAGGGAAGAAAAAATCAAGAGATCAAGGATCATCTGCACAAGAAAATCATGTCTGCAGATAATGGTTAGTGATGTTCTTCTTCATGTCTCTATGTTTAAGTGTTTCATCAATCTACTAAGGCACAATTGTTGAATCAAGTGTTCTAGAAATGGTCTTGGACTAATTTCATATTCGAAATCATGAAGGACTAATTTACATTTGGTATCAGAGCTGTCGGCCATGGGAATGGATGTTCACGAGTCATTCTTGGTCCAATTCATCATCAATTCTCTACCTCCAGAATATGGCCAGTTCCAGGTGAACTACAACACTATTAAAGATAAGTGGAACTTTCAAGAATTGAAGGCTATGTTAATTTGGTATCAAAGTCAATCTAGATACATTTGATTCAATTTAAAGGATTGATTGGTGAAATTGGAATTTGATTTGTTTTTATCATAATATTTCATTAAGTTGTTGGAATTCATTAATAGGAATATCATTGTGTAAATGATGAGTTTATCTTTACAATGATATTTAAAACTTGAAATATGGTTTAGAATTCATAAAGGCATAGAATTTAGAAATTTCTGTAACATTTTGGCAGTTTTCGTCGATGAACAGTGATGATGAACAGTAGTTTTCGTCGATAAACAGTGAAGATAAACAGTAACCATAAAAAAAACAAAAATTCCTAAAATGTTTTCGCTGCAAATATAAAGTCAAAGGCTATTGTATTATGCAATGTTAATGCAATATAAATGTTAAAATACCTATTAAAGTTGAGAGTTTATATTAAGTGTAATATGTTAATCACCAAAGTGGTCTTGTTACATTTTATGTAACATTAAAGTAAAAGATTCATAATTGATCATGATTAAAGGATGCTAAATGACATGAAAAGATTTGATTGATCAATTGTTTGCTTGCTATATCCTGGGAGATCA
>CM051364.1:8300498-8400498 GCA_028015245.1 Cardamine occulta
CCCAAAGGTGGATCATTGGATGTATTTAGTGACACCTAAAAGATTAATCTTTTCTACTACGGTTGATAGTGTGTATACCCAAAGGTAGCATTGCTATTAGCTTGTATGTATAATTTGACTGATTGTTAAAGAAATATCTAAACAACATCATGCATAGTGTAAGTATTTAAAGTATTGCCCAAATACATACTGTTAAGATTGCTTAAATACATACTATTAAATGGTTTAGATAATATTGTTGATGAACCTATATTAAAGTCTCAAAGCACAAATAGGTAAGCATGTTTAAATTTTGCAGCTACATCAAGTATCTTTGCTTCTACAAACTCTGTCATGAAGTTCAATTGGCTCAACTATGAAGAATGGTCTGAACAGATAAAGTTTTCTTTGGGTGTAATGTCCCTAGACCAAGCAATACTCACTGATGAAGAACCTGCAGCCATAACGGATGGAAGCTCAGAATTTGAGAAGTCTCGCTATGAGACATGGAGCGATCAAACTGGCTGTGCTTGAACCTTTTGAGGATGATGATGGCTGAAAGTGTAAAGCCATCCATGCCTAAGACAGAGAAATCAAGGGAATTCATAATGAAAATTAAGGAATAATCCCAATCGGATGTCGCTGACAAGTCAATTGTGGAAAGCCTAATGAGTGAGCTGACCACAAAGAGATTTGACTAGTCTCAGCCAATCCATGATCATGTTATACACATGTCAAATCTGGCATCAAAGTTAACGGCCATGGGAATGGATGTTGACGAGTCATTCTTGGTCCAATTCATCATAAATTCTCTACCTCCAGAATATGGCCAGTTCGAGGTGAACTACAACACCATTAAAGATAAGTGGAACTTTCAAGAATTGAAGGCTATGCTAATTTAAGAAGAGGTGAGGTTAAAGAAGATGAAAGACCAAGTTGCTCTTTTCGCTGGCCTAGGAACAGCCAGTAGCAGCTCAAGGAAACCAAGTGGTAAGGAAAAAAAGAAGGACAAAGCTGTCTTTAAAGGACATGAAAATAAAATCCAAAAGGTGGTGAAGTATTTCTTTTTCAAGAAAGAGGGACAATTGAAGAAAGACTTTCCGAAAAGAAAGGCATGGTTCGATAAGAAAGGTTAACAACATATATATGTTTGTTCTGAATTGAATCTTATTGAAGTGCCTAGAAATACTTGGTGGCTTGATTCTGGTGCATCCACTCATGTATCTCATATTAAACAGGGATTCAGTTCGATCCAGCCTTTAAGAGGAACTGAAAGGTACTTGTTCATGTGAAACAGGATGAAGGCGCAAATTGAAGGCATTGGGACGTACAAATTGATCTTGGACACTGGATGTTTTATAGATCTTGAAAAGTGTCCCTATGTACCTGAGTGTGCTAGAAATCTTGTTTCTGTAAATAGGTTGAATGATTTAGGATTTGATTTTAAGATTGGACATGGTGTTTTCTCTTTGTACCGAAATGACTACTTTTATGGTAATGATACTTTGTTTGATTCATTTTACAACGTAGTGCATCGAATGAAAACTCAGCATTTTTGTTGCATAAAAGATTATGTCACATATCCAAGGAAAGGATTATGCGGTTGGTAAAGAATGAGATTTTACCTCCGTTGGATTTTAGTGACTTTGATGTGTGTATAGAGTGCATCAAAGGAAAAAAAATGAAACACATCACTAAGAAACCAGCCACAAGAAGTTCTCAACTTTTAGAGTTGATTCACACTAATATATGTGGTCCATTTAGTGCTCCGTCTTGGAGTGGTGAAAGATATTTCATCACCTTTATTGATGACTTCTCACGATTTGGATATACTTATATATTGCATGAAAAAGCTGAATCGGTGAATGTACGGAAAATATTCATCGATGAAGTGGAAAGGCAATTGGAAAAGAAAGTTAAAATCATAAGGTCTGATAGAGGTGGTGAGTTTTATGAAAAATTCACCGAAAGTGGACAATGTCCTGGTTCTTTTGCAAAAATTCTAGAAAGTAAGGGCATTTGTGCGCAATACACAATGCCAAGAACTCCTCAGCAGAATGGTGTAGCTGAAAGGCGGAACCGTACTTTAATGGAAATGGTTAGGAGATGTTAAGTAATTGCACTTTACCCATTTCGTTGTGGATTTATGCATTAAAGACTACAACCTATGTCTTAAACTGAGTTCCTAGTAAGACAGTGCCTGTAACTCCGTTTGAACTTTGGACGGAGAGGAAACCGAGTTTAAGACATTTACGAGTCTGGGGTTTTCCTGCAGAAGTAAAGTTGTATAACCCACATGAAAAGAAATTAGACTCTAGGACGGTCAGTGGATTTTTCATTGGCTATCCGGAAGAGTCTAAAGGGTATATGTTTTACTGTCCTAAGCATAGTACGAGAATAGTTGAAACGGGTAATGCAAGGTTCATTGAAAATGATAAAACTAGTAGGAGTGTTGAACAACGAAAAGTGGATATTCATGAAGTTCAATTAGAAAATCCTTCAAATGTTGTTGCACCTGAGGTTGTTGTTCCTATTGTTGCATCATAGTCAAATGACACAATAGAAAAACATGATGATGTACCAATCCCACAAGTTACTGAACCTGTCACAATTCAAGAACAGAATATTGTACCACAAGAACCATTTAGGCGATCTACAAGAGAAAGAAGATCTGCTATTACATATGATTATGTGGTTTACGCTATTAAAAATGAATGTGACATGAGTCTTGATGAAGACCCGAACACATTCCGAAAAGCCATGAATAGTAATGATTCGGAAAAATGGTTGAATGCTGCGGAAGAAGAAATTTCTTCCATGGGTGTCAATAAAGTATGGGACCTAGTAGAGTTACCTGACGGATTCAAAACTGTTGGATGTAAATGGGTCTTTAAGACCAAACGTGACTCGAAAGGAAACATAGAAAGATACAAGACTCGCCTTGTTGCTAAAGGTTTCACCCAAAAGGAAGGCATTGACTATTCGGAAACTTTCTCTCCGGTTTCAAAGAAAGATTCCTTAAGAAAAGAAAATCTAGTGTGTAGGCTGAGGAAGTCAATATACGGATTGAAACAATCTTTGAGACAATGGTATTTAAAGTTTAATGATACCATTTTGTCATACGGTTTCGTAGAGGTCGTCGTTGATCGATGCATCTACATGAAAGTCAGTGGGAGCAAGTTTATCATTCTTGTATTGTATGTTGATGATATATTGCTAGCTGTGAATGATATGGGGATGTTGTGTGACATAAAGAAATATCTCTCTAAGAACTTAAAAATGAAAGATATGGGTGAGGCATCCTATGTGATCGGGATAGAAATCATTCGGGATAGATCACAAGGATTGTTAAGTTTATCTCAAAGAAGATACATAGATAAAGTCTTAGAGAGATATGGGATGGGAAAATGCTCCATAGGAAAGGCTCCAATTCAGAAAGGGGACAAATACAGTGAAAAAAATGTTCTAGAAATGAATTTAAGCATAAAGAAATGGAGGGAATTACTTATGCATCAGTGGTTGGGAGTTTGAACTATGTTCAGACATGTACTCGGCTAGACATCAGTTTTGCTGTTGGTGTACTGGGTCGATACCAAAGTAATCCCGGAATGGAACAGCAAAGAAAGTCCTCAGGTACTTACACCAAAGAGTTCATGCTTACATATAGGAGATCCGACAGAATTGAGGTCGTCGGATATTCAGATTCAGACTATGCCAGTTGCGTTGACAGCAGGAAGTTGACGTTTGGCTATCTGTTCCTATTAGCTGGGGGAGCAGTATCATGGAAGAGTGGGAAGAAGTTTTTCATTGCTACTTCCATCATGGAGGCTGAATTCGTAGCTTGCTTTGAGGCTACGGTTCATGCACTGTGGCTGCAGAACTTTATTTCAAGACTTGGAATTGTTGACAGTAAAGCCAAGCCGCTGAGAATTTATTGTGATAATTCCGCAGCAGTCTTCTTCTCAAAGAATGAAAAATACTCGAAAGGTGCTAAACACATGGAGATAAAGTATTCGTCTGTGAAAGAAGAAGTGCAAAAACGCAGAGTAGCATTTGAGCGGACATGATGGTAGCGGATCCGTTGACTAAAGGATTACCATCCGGTATTTTCATTGGCCATGTATAGAGAGTGGGTATCATAGAAAAGACCTTGCTATATTAATTATGCTATTGTAAAATTGTTACTCGAAGTTGAATTCAATTAAAGTTGTGTTTTCTGCAAATAAAATATGTTATCATAATGGTTATGTACATATTAAGGTTTTAAGATAACATACATAGCTGAGAATTAAGGTTAATCTAAACATTAAGGAATTCGAGAATTAAGGTTAATCTCGATATTAAAGAAGTAGTAAAGTTGGAGTTGGTGTGTGGTGCTTGGAAGGGAACCTATCGCAGTAAATGATGGGCGACCGCCATGACTCGGCTATCTCTGATTTTACGGTACTTAAAGTTTATTGGACTTGATGAAAAGATGCGTATTATAGATATTGAACTATTAAGTTAACACAACGGCCAAGTGGGAGAATGTAAGAATATTTCCATTAATGTAGCTGATGTATTAACGATTCAATAATTAAAGTTCAAGTTCATGTTATAGTTTATGATTCTAATATATTAAAGTCGATACTGTGATGGATCGGTCTCGGTGACAGAGTATTGGAATTGGGTGTATTGATAACCCTCTCCCCTTATTCAATATATGATAAAGTATAATTCTCATTAAGGTATATATATATATATATATAATATAAAGTTGCAATTAGAAGGTGTAATATTGATAACTCTTCATCAGGTATAAATAAAAGAAGTTATTGATTGGAAAAGTAATTTGTGAGAAACACAATAACAGTTACAACAAGAAAAGACAGAGAATTGAAAGAGAAAAGACATGATTCTCTCCATCAAAGAATTCACTCAAAGAAAGGGTTAAGGGAAGAAGAAATCAAGAGATCAAGGATCATCTGCACAAGGAAATCATGTGTGCAGATAATGGTTAGTGATGTTCTTCTTCGTGTCTCTATGTTTAAGTGTTTCATCAATCTACTAAGGCACAATTGTTGAATCAAGTGTTCTAGAAATGGTCTTGGACAGATATTGGAAATCATGAAGGATTAATTTACAAATTATTTAAGAGTGAGATTGGGTGGTTTGTCTTGGTTTAGGCTATGGCTAATTGTGAGTTTGCTTTTTTTATTTTCCTTATGTCCATTAAAGTGATTACTCGATATGACTAAACACATCAAGGATCGAAGAGTATTAAATCATTATCACAATCAGTATAAATATCTCTTAAAATATTTTATTGTTCAGGTCAGCCGCAAGCATATAAGCTCACCGTTATTTATCTGAAATTAGTTCTCTATATTCTTCTTTTCATGCATTGAAGTGTCTGCTTAGACTGAGAGTAAAGCAGATTGTCAAATGGTTTAGGCCCCGTTCGTTTGCTCATCTAACATTTCCAAACAAATGATCCATCCAAATACTCCATCCAAATCATCCATTTGAATGTTATTAGTTTCCCCCCAAAACCATTAGATATCAATAGAGATCGATTGAGAGAGAAACAGATTAGGGGAAAATAATAAAAACTTCATTCAAGTGTAAATGAGTTACAAACCAAAGCTAATATGCAAGGAAAGCAAAACAAAGATAATTAACCCAACTAAACCGACTAAACCATAACTAAACCTATATCTCTAATACTCCCCCTCAAGATGTAAGGGACTTGCATCTTGGAATTGAGAACTCCATGTGAAGTAGGAAAGTTTGAAAACATAGATCAACTGAAATCACAAAGATCCTCTGGTGGTCTCGGTAATGAACAATAAAGGAGTTCAAGAATAGACCCAAACCAACCAGAGCAAGCCACAAATCTATGGCCAATAAAACAGCAATCTCAGTTGTGTCGTTGTAAAAGGGCTTGACAATCTAAGAAAAATCCATTAATATCCAAACTAGCTTTATCTACTGCATCACCATTTATTGACCGAGCTGCATTAATTTTCCTTGTCAATAATTTGCAGTGTAGTGATCAAGGAGACGATAACCATGTAGAAGAAAAACATATATCACTTCTTCAATCTGCAATAATTCCTCAAGTAATGTTGTGGAGCAAGGAATAAGAAATAAAATATTTGTTCTAATAGTCGAATGATCAAGTGGTTAAACCAAACTCATTCTCAGTTTTTCAAATAACTGTTGTGACATTATTGGAAACCAACCAAGAACTTGATCCACATCATCAACCAATTGAAATCTTCGTTCCATTCTTCGCATATGTGCCAGAACGTGAGCATTAAACATGGCAAGGCAAAACCAATCCAACAAGAAGTAACATTCGTCAAATGCTAAGTCAATCTTTTGGATCAATATATCAAACCCTTGAAGTACACGTTGTAAGCTCAGGTTGTATAGCGGATCAACAAACAACAAATCATTAAAACTCACTGAACATCCATCTTCTGTTTTGACAAAGATGCTCACTAACAACAACATATTGATATCAACTTCACAAACACAGTGAGACCACAATACTTCAAGGTCATAATCACCATTGTTATGAATCAGAATAACCAAAATATTGGTCCTATTTGACTGTATCTCCCCCTTTCTTAGAACAGATCTTGATGAAACAATTTTTTATAACTATTCAACCAAATCTTCCCCTTTTTCTGCACATACCGAGCTTCTGAAGTTCTCATTATCACAACAAGATCACCAACAGAGAATATTCTAGATGCTACAGGTCTAGAGAACAAGGACATAAGACACGTAAATACCACAGTAGATTGTAGATCTGGTGGCTGTGGAAGAGATCCATAGAGAAACACCAGCTCAATCATCAATTTCAACTATGGATGTTCTCCAAATAGATTGTCATCGACAATTATCTTTCTTGGTGAAGCAATAAGCTCAACAAAACCAGGAAACGAGGAACAGAAAGCCATCATAATAGCAATCACAGATCAGGTGCAAACGATATCAACACACTGTGATAATCGAAACAATACTCGTATCAAAGACTCAACAGAAGAGCTGATACAAGCCAGAGAAATATCTACACAAATGAAAGATCTCCGAACTGCTCGGCGAAGTAACCCTGAGCCGAAGCAATGTGAGGGGAATGAAAACCAACATGCTTTGCACAAGAATCCAATGAAGTGATTTCCTAGCGAATCCTGTGAAGATTTTACGATACTCAGAATTATTCTTCCGTTTTACCGTTGATAATCAATTTCAGCTCAAATTCCATGAATATCAGCAGAAATTTCACATGAAGCAACAAGAAGAAGCTCGAGTTAACTACAGAAAGGATCGCGAAGTGGAAAAACACTATGAATTCTCAATCAACAATGAATCAGAACAAATCCAAATTTCAAATAAGCAATTCAACGATCGAGGAAATCTGATCTCAAACAAACGAAGTAAACGAACTCGAACCTGAGAAGTCAAGCCAACAAATTAAGTAATCAAAGCTTGATTCAAAGAAAATGGAACTCACTTCGAGGAGATCAGGGCTCGATAAAGATTATTTGATAAAAGTTATTCAAACTCGAATTATGTGTTCATAATCAACAAAATCGAATGAAATACAGTGAAAGAGTTTAATCGTCTTGTGAATCGATCAATCAAGGAGAGAGAAGAACAAAGAGATATAGAGCAATCAGAATTGCGGATCTGAATGAAAATCAAGCTTAATCGATGAAAATGATGCACGAATCATGCGAAAGAAAATGAAAATTGACAAATCGATCTTGATCTTGATGAATAGATGAAGATCTTTGTGAATTGCGAAAGCGGAATGAAGCATATAAGCTCTGATACCATATTAGTTTTCCCCCATAACCATTAGAGATTGACTGAGATCGATTGAGAGAGAAACATATTAAGGGAAATAATAAAAACTTCATTCAAGTGTACATGAGTTACAAACCAAAGCTTATATATAAGCAAAGTAAACTAAAGATAATTAACCCAACTAAACCAACTAAACCTTTATCTCTAATACTCCCTCTGAAGATGTAAGGGACTTGCATCTTGGACTTGAAAACTCCAGGTGAAGTAGAAATGTTTGAAAACATAAGATCAACTGAAATCACAAAGATCCTCTAGTGGTTTCGGTAATGTACAATAAAGGAGTTCAAGAATAGACCCAACAACCCAGAGCAAGCAACAATTGTATAGCCAATAAAACAGCAATATGGGTTGTGTCGTTGTAAAAGGTCTTGACAATCGAAGAAAAATCCCATCATGTCCAAACCAGCTTTATCTTCTGAATCACCATTTATTGACCGAGCTACATTAATTTTCTTTGTCCATAATTACCAGTGTACGTGATCAAGGAGACAACAACCATGTAGAAGAAAAACATATATCACTTCTTCAATCTGCAGCAATTCCTCAAGTAATGCTATGGAGCAAAGAATACGAAATGAAATGTTTGTTCTAATAGCCGAAAGATCAAGTGGTTGAACTAAACTCATTCTCAGTTTTTCAAGTAACTGTAGTGAAATTATTAGAAACCAACCAAGAACTTGATCCATATCATCAACCAATTGAAATCTTCGTTCCATTCTTTGCATATGTACTGGAACGTGAGAATTAAACATGGCAGGGCAAAACCAATCCGACAAGAAATAACATTCGTCAGATGCTAACTCCATCTATTGGATCAAGATATCAAACCCTTGAAACTGTAAGCTCAGGTTGTATAGCGGATCAACACAAAACAATTCATTAAAACTCAATGAACTTCCATCTTCTGTTTTGACAAATAGGCACATTAACAACAACATATTGATATCAACTTCACAAACACATTGAGACCACAATACTTCAAGGTCATAATCACCATTGTTATGAATCAGACTAACCAAATTATTGGTCCTGTTTGACTGTATCTCCCCTGTCTTAGAACAGATCCTGATGAAACTATTTCTTTATAACTATTCAACCAAATCTCCCCCTCTTTCCGCACATACCGAGCTTCTGAAATTTTCATTATCACAACAAGATCACCAAAAGAGAATATTCCAGATACTACAGGTCTAGAGAACAAGGACATAAGACACGTACATACCGTAGTAGATTGTAGATCTGGTGGCGTTGGAAGATATCCATAGAGAAGCACCAGCTCGATCATCAATTTCAACCATGGATGTTCTCCAAATAGATTATCATTGACAATTATCTCTTCTTGTGAAGCAATAAGCTCAACAAAACCAGGAAATGATGAACAGAAAGCCATCACAATAACAATCACAGATCAAGTGCAAATGATATCAACACACCGTGATAATCAAAACAACACTCAAATCAAAGACTCATTGGAAGAGCTGATACAAGCCAGAGAAATATCTTCACAAATGAAAGATCTCCAAACATATCGGCGAAGAAACCTCTGTAGATTGTTCGATACTTAGAGTTATTCTTCTGTTTCACCGTTGATAATCAATTCCAGCTCAAATTCCAAGAATATAAGCAGAAATTGCACAAGAACAAGAAGAAGATCGAATGAACTACATAAATGGATAGGCAAAGTGGAAAAACACTATGAGTTCTAAATCAACAAAGAATCAGAAAAAATTGAAGCTTCAAAGAAGCAATTCAACGATCGAAGAAATCTGATCTCAAACAAACGAAGTAAACGAACTTGAACCTGACAAGTCAAGCCAACAAATAAAGAAATCAAAGCTTGATTCAAAGAAAATGGAACTCGCTTCGAGGAGATCAGGGCTCGATGAAGATGATTTGATAAAAGTTCTTCAAGCTCGAGAGATGTGTTGACAATCAACAAAACAAAATAAAATAATGTGAAACAGTTCAATCCTCTTATGAATCGATCAAACAAGGAGAGAGAAGAACAAAGATATATAGAGCAATCAGAATCATGGATCTGAATGAAAATCAAGCTTGATCGATGAAAATGATGCTCAAATCAAGTGAAAGAAGATGAAAATGGACAAATCGATCTTGATCTAGATGAGTAGATGAAGATCTTTATGAATTGCGAAAGCCAAATAAAACATATAATCTCTGATACCATATTAGTTTTCCCCCAAAACCATTAAAGATCGATAGAGATCGATTGAGAGAGAAACAAATTAGGAGAAAATAATAAAAACTTCATTCAAGTGTAAATGAGTTACAAACCAAAGCTTATATATAATCAAAGTAAACCAAAGAAAATTAATCCAACTAAAAACCCTAAACATATATCTCTTATACTCCCTCTCAAGGTGTAAGGGACTTGCATCTTGGACTAGAAAACTCCATGTGAAGTAGGGAAGTTTGAAAACATAAGATCAACAGAAATCACAAAGATCCTCTGGTGGGCTTGGTAATGAACAATATTGGAGTTCTCGAATAAACCCAAACTAACCAGAGCAAGTAACACTTGTATAGCCAATAAAACAATAATTTCGGTTGTGTTGTTGTAAAAGGGCTTGACAATCTAAGAAAAATCCTATAATATCCAAACCAGCTTTATCTTCTGCATCACCATATATTGACCGAGCTACATTAATTTTCCATGTCAATAATTTGCAGTGTACGTAATCAAGGAGACGATAACCATGTAGAAGAAAAACATATATCACTTCTTCAATCTACAACAATTCCTCAAGTAATGCTATGAAGCAAGGAATAAGAAATGAAATGTTAATTCCAATAGCTGAAAGATCAAGTGGTTAAACCAAACTCATTCTCAGTTTTTTCAAGTAACTGTTGTGACATTATAGGAAACCAACCCAGAACTTGATCCACATCATCAACCAATTGAAATCTTCGTTCCATTCTTCGCATATGTGCTGGAACGTGAGAATTAAACATGGCAGGGCAAAACCAATCCAACAAGAAATAACATTCGTCATATGCTAACTCCATATATTGGATCAATATATCAAACCCTTGAAGTACATGCTGTAAGCTCAGGTTGTATAGCGGATCAACACACAACAAATCATTAAAACTCATTGAACATCCATCTTCTGTTTTGACAAAGTTGCTCACTAACAACAACATATTGATATCAACTTCACAAACACAGTGAGACCACAATACTTCAAGGTCATAATCACCATTGTTATTAATCAGAATAACCAAAATATTGGTCCTATTTGACAGTATCTCCCCCTATCTTAGAAAAAATCCTGATGAAACAATTTTTTTATAACTATTCAACCAAATCTCCCCCTTTTTCTGCACATACCAAGCTTCTGAACTTCTCATTATCACAACAAGATCTCCAATAGAGCTCATATTCTAGATGCTATAGGTCTAGAGAACATAGACATAAGACACGTACATACCACAATAGATTGTAGATCTGATGGCCGTGCAAGAGATCCATAGAGAAACACCAGCTCGATCATAAATTTCAACCATAGATGTTCTCCAAATAGATTGTCATCGACATTTATATCTCCTGGTTAAGCAATAAGCTCAATAAAACCAGGAAACGATGAACAAAAAGCCATCACAATAACAATCACAGATCAAGTGCAAACAATATCAACACAACGTGATAATCAAAACAATACTCGAATCAAATACTCAACGGAAGCACTGATACAAGCCAGAGAAATATCTTCACAAATGGAAGATCTCTGAATAGATCGGCAAAGCAACCCTGAGCTGAAACAATGTAGGGGAATTAAAACCAACATGCTTCTCACAAGACTCCAAAGAAGTGATTTTCTAGCGAATCCTGTGTATTATTCTACCGTTTTACCATTGATAATCAATTTCAGCTCAAATTCCAAGAATAGCAGCAGAAATTGAATAGGAAGCAACAAGAAGAAGCTCGAATCAACTACAGAAATGGATAGCGAAATGGAAAAACACTATGAATTCTGAATCAACAATGAATCAGAACAAATCCATGCTTCAAAGAAGCAATTCAACGATCGAGGAAATCTGATCTCAAACAAACAAAATAAACGAACTCAAACCCGAAAAGTCAATCTAACAAATGAAGAAATCAAAGCTTGATTCAAAGAAAATGGAACTCACTTCGAGGAGATCAGGGCTCGATGAAGATGATTTGATAAAAGTTCTTCAAGCTCGAGAGATGTGTTGACAATCAACAAAACCAAATGAAATATTTCAATCGTCTTGTGAATCGATCAATCAAGGAGAGAGAAGAACAAAGAGATATAGAGCGATCTGAATCGTGGATCTGAATGAAAATCAAACTTGATCGATGAAAATGATGGTCGAATCAAGCGGAAGAAGATGAAAATTGACAAATCGATCTTGATCTTTATGAATAGATGAAGATCTTTGTGAATTGCGGAAGCAGAATGAATCATATAAGCTCTGATACCATATTAGTTTTTCCCCAAAACCATTAGAGATCGATAGAGATCAATTGAGAGAAAAAAGATTAGGGGGAAATAATAAAAACTTAATTCAATTGTAAATGAGTTACAAACCAAAGTGAAATGACCCGTCTCGAAAACCACTAAACTGGGACTGGTTCAATAAACGTAAACCACACAAAACTGGCATTTTAAAATTTCTAACAACTTAAACAATTAATCCATTTATTCTAACATAATAATAATAAAAATGTTCTAACAATTTAGCGGAAGCAATTCAACAATAAGCACTAATCTGAATAACAAATATCCAATATAAATAAAATAAATGAAAACTATCTCGGTACGTCATCCTGGTCCGTCACCGCAGTTCCACGAGCTTCAACTAGCTTTATCCTTTCCCTTACCTGTGCCATTACGAATAGACGCAGTCAGTATTTAATAAATACTGAAGAGGCGATCAACCCGTCTACTAGGTCAATTAGGACAAAATTACGAAAATACCCCTCCGACATAATCAAATGTCCGGACTCGACAAACAACACAACAATGATTTAATAAAATTAATTCACCGCAAACTAATAAATTAAATCAATCAACGGCAATTTAAAACACCCAAAATTGACTAAAACAATTAATTCTCAACAATTAATTCAATAATAATTCATAGAAAAATTACATAAAATAATCTCATAAATAACGGCAATTTCTAGCAATTTTTCCGAAATTTATCTCAGCAATAAAACCACCGCGAAAATCACAAAACACAGAATTAAATCCTAACAATGAATTATCTTGGGAAATAATTCCGTAAATCATCCGACCACGGTACTGTACTCACCTTAGCCACTAGTAGCACTTTCCGACACAATTTTTCTGCGACTTCCGGAATTTTTTCCGCGCTGTCTACACCCTCAATTCCTAAACCCGCAACCTAATAATAATGAAATATTATTAAATAATATTTAATTATTAAACGAAATAATTAAAAAAAAATCTTTTCATGTAAGTTGTCTTCTTCGACAACATCTCTGCACTTCACCACCATCTCTGTACTTCACCACCGAACACACCCTTGTCAATGTCGCCGCCGCTCGCAACACACCACCATCTCCGATCACCAACCTCCATCACTGACCTACCTTAACGCCACTACCACCGCCGTGATTCGTCATGGCTCTACGATAACATTAACCCATCACATCACCATCGTTCTTCACCCCCACCGATCAACGGTCTCAGCCACATCAACCCACACAATCACGTCTCCACCGTGACTTGACACACAAGGATCCGATCAACATGCGATCAACATGAAACATTAGGAAGGGAAGAGATCCTTACCGTGATGACCGGTGGCGAGTGGTGAGAGCGAGAGGCCCTTTTCTTCTCACTCACGGCAGCCACGAACTCCCACCAAGGATTGATCCACACCAAACACTTCTTTTCTCCCTTGATCTCACCAGCACCACCACTAACTCTCTCTCTCTCTCTCTCCCTCGTTTTCACTATCTGATATACTCGAGAGATGAGGCGTGCGCTAAAAACAACGAAAAGAGGCCCCAAATACAGCGATCAGTTCTCCAACTTTTCTAACTTTACAAATCAGCCCCAAAACTTTTAGAATTATCAATTAAACCTGCCATCAACAAATTGTTACAAACAATTCAGCCCTTACTATTAATTTCTCCAACAAAAACCCCAAATATAAAAATTACGGATGTTACAATTCTCCCCCACTAACATAGATTCGTCCCCGAATCTAACATTTCAGCGAACATCCACAGCATAACATAACCGTAAATCTACTCAGCATAGTCACATGACCATAACATTTTCGGCATAGCCTTTCGACTAGTATGTCAACACTACGTTGTTTATACTTAGTTCAAATACTCTCGGAATCCTATACCACAAGACCCCACTTGGTTTGAATAAACTACGCCTACCGGATCCCCGGAATAGCTCAGCGCAGAAACCATGACAAGCATCTCGGAGTCCAGCGTGACCAGATCAGCAAGTCCAGCAAGATCCTAAGATCTCTAGTGGCTTACCGAGACAGCATCATGAATCACACAGAAACCCGACCGGTAAACACCACACAGCGATAAGATTCAATTGATGACTAATCTCCCAACATGCTCAAGAACCGAGAGCCACCCAACGACTAGACGGCCATAGGGAACTCACTTATAGAAAAAAGATAGGCCGGTAAAACAAAAAAATGCGCAACAGGCTCCCCACTCCTAGTCACTAAGTAGTGCTCTTTTCATTTCGCCCGACCGTTTCACTGTTGCGCAGTAGGAAATGGGATTCGAACCCATGATACAATCTTCATAAATCCTCATTTCATTACCTAATACATAGAGGATTACTATTTTACTGTTTGACTTCAAGGTTTATATTATTCTGTTAACTAAAGTAATATTAGGTTTATGGATATAAATGTGTGGAGTTTCATAATAAAATTTTCATTGAATCCCAAAACAAAGGAAAATGCTAAATTTTGAATCTCTAAAGACATGTTTAAATTTCCATTCTTAACGATGGAGTTAATTTGTGTCTAATGTATAGAGTCCTAAATCTCAATTAAAAAAATATATGAACCGTATATATGTAAATTCTTCATTTGTTATATACCGAATAATATATGAATTATATTGAATCTTGCACCATTTAGTATTTTCAATTACTTTTAAAAAACTTTATTTTTATGTAGGTGGACTATATAAGTAGATAGAATTAAAGTGTTTCTTATGTCGCACATAATAATTTACTCATCTTTTTGGTAACGGGAATAGTAAATTGAAACGTAATTTTAATTGAAAATAATATAATTTATAAATGCAAGAATATGTGTTCAAAAGCTAGCATGATAAGATTGTAAGGGAAGATTATATATTTGATCAAATTCAGCATAGATGATGCATCCTATAAAACTTCATTGAAATTTAGTGTATGTTATTGAAAACTTAAAATTTAACAGCGTAGCAAAACACCATAATAAAAAAATTGAATAGCGAGCCAAAATTACTTAATAGCATATATGAATAACGCACAAAAGTTTAAATTTATTAAGAAATTTTTGCTCACCTGAAATCGTCGTTTGAATACATATTTTATTTTGTAAACACATATTCTATTGAAATATTGTAAATAATATGTTGTTGTTTAAAATCTAATACTTTATAACTCGCCAAAATAACTTAATAGCAAAACTAAATAACCTGCCAAAATGAGGGGATGACGATCTATTTCCCCATCAGAACTATCGTATAGCATCAGATGCAGCCCAAACTAAGGTCTCGTCCTATATATCCTTCAAACAATAGTTTCAAATCTGTATCTCCATGAATTGAAAGTTGCAGATGTATATATCCTCAAATTCAAAGTTCGAAACTTGAAAACCCATAAACCCGAATTTTAGTTGGTTTAATGTTTTGAAGTTATGTGTTAGCCACCGATTCTAAATCCACAAATATTTTTTTTTAATTAATTTTAATAACTTTTAATTGTTTATATTCATTTAAAATATTTTTTTTTTAAAAAATTGTCTTCTTCTTCACCCATAAGCAAAGCTTCTCCGAGACGATGATTCCGCCATTGCTGAAGCTCGAGTTCACCCAGGGTCCAAGAGCTGGTGAGTCTCTAGAGTACAAACCCGGATCCACTATTCGGGTTGGCCGAATCGTTCGTGGTAACCAAATCGCCAGAAATTTCCCAGAAATTTCTAAAAAAAAAAACTTTTCGTTTTTGAGGACGTTTATTATTTTTGTTTTGATTTGATAATTATTCAATTCAATTGTTTCTGGGAAGTATTTTTCCATCAATTGATTGATAAAGTAGGAATTTTTGGAGAAGAGAGGCTTTGGTTCTTCGTAAATTGAGATAATCTCAGAACAAAATTTAGAAATTTCTGGGTTTATTGATCAATTTTGAGTGTTGTTGATTGAAGAAAAAAATGTCAGACTCAGGCGAATCGCCGAGTTCTTCACCACCAGCTGATTCAGCTCCTCCACCGGAAACTTCATCTGGAAATTCTACTCCTCCACCTGCTGATGAATCTCCTCCTACCCCACCAGCTGACTCATCACCACCGCCGCCGTCAGAACCATCACCACCTCCTCCAGATTCACAGCTTCCTCCGCTACCTTCAATTCTACCTCCGATAACAGCAAATCCACCTCCAGCTTCCGAATCTCCACCGTCGTCTGACTCACAAACCCCTTCTCCGCCGCCACCAACATCAACCAACTCTCCTTCTCCTCCTTCACCAACAGATTCAGAAACACCACCAGCTCCACCTAATGAATCCAATAACAACTCTCCTCCATCTCCTAACGTTCAATCACCTCCTCCATCATCATCTTCACCCAAAAAACCGGAATCACCACCGTCTCCTCCAACTCCACCATCAGATCCTACTAATTCACCTCCAACTCCACCATCAGATCCTACCAATTCACCTCCATCTCCACCGTTAGACTCTAACAACTCTCCTCCAATTCAACCATTAGGACCAGCCACTTCTCCTCCGGTTAATCCCAATGCACCGCCGGTCAGATCTTGGTAAAGCTAATGAAGCATAAATGGGCGTGGGTGAAGAATAAGGAAGAACAATGAGGAAGAGATAATGGTAGCAGAAGCAACGAAGAAGAAACAATTTGTTTTTATTTTTTCTTTTAAAATATTTTAAATGAATATAAACAATTAAAAATTATTAAAATTAATTATAAAAAAAATTGTGGGTTTAGAATCGGTTTAGGTGGTTAACACATAACTTCAAAACATTAAACCAACTAAAATTCGGGTTTATGGGTTTTCAAATTTTGAACTTTGAATTTGAGGATATATACATCTGCAACTTTCAATTCATGGAGATACAGATTTAGAACTATTGTTTGAAGGATATGTAGGACGAGGCCATAGTTTGGGCTGCATCTGATGTTATACGATAGTTCTGATGGAGAAATAGATCGTCATCCCCGTTTTAGGTAAACTAAATAAAGCACAAGAGTTATGACTTTAGCTAGGTAGGATATATTAATGAAAAAGTAATCAAAATTTAAATGATTTACATAAATTTTCAATTCATTACCTAAAACATAGAGGATTACTATTTTACAATTTAACTTCAAATTTTATATTATCTTGTTAACTAAAGTAATATGTTTATGGGAGTAAATGTGTGGAGTTTCATAATAAAAATTTCATTGAATCCAAAAACATAGGAAAATGTTGAAGTTTGAATCTCTAAAAGACATGTTTAAATTTCAATTCTTAACAATGACTTACGTGTATACATGTGAAGATAGGTTATGGCATGAGCTACATCGGTAGAGATAGTCACTACAAGAAAACACGCTATAATAGACGGAAATATCTGTCAGAAATCCGTCGGAATTGGCCTATTCTGACGGATTTCCGACGATTTTTTCTGTCTGTTCTATCTCATCGGAAATAAAAATTCCGTCAGAAATCCGTTACAATTTTTGACGGATTTCCGACGGACAAATTTCAGATGGATTTCCGACAGACATATTTCCGACGTACAAATTTCAGAATTACGCGGGCAACTTACGCGGTCAAATTTTCATTTTCCGTGGGAAATCTGTCAGAAATTTCCGACGGATAGCAAAAAATTTAAACAAATTTAATTCACGCGGGCAACTTACGTGGTCAAAATTTCATTTTCCGTCAGAAATCTGTCAGAAATTTCCGACGGATTTCCGACGGTTTTGTGGTTTCGTGGTCGTTAACGATCCGTTTCTTTTGAAATATGTTTGTAATATGATTTGTTACTCATTTCAATGATAAAATACTAACAAATACCTTGTTACATATTAAATATACCAAAATTAGAAAATTTTATTTGTTATGTTTATAAATCATCGCTTAAGTATATGTATCATTGTCTAACATGTAAACATGATTGTATGAATTTTTCTAATTTTGGTATATATGATATATAACAAGGTTTTTGGTATTATTTTATTATTGAAATGAGTAACATAGCATACTACAACCATATTTCAAGTTAAACGGATCGTAAAAGACCACGAAACCACAAAACTGTCAGAAATCCGTCGGAAATTCCTGACGGATTTCCGACGGTTTTGTGGTTTCACATGTCTCGTTCTAAGGTTTAGTCTGACATATGACTAGACAAGCCGAAAAATAAATTCCATCAAAAATCCGTCAAAAATCCGTCAGAAATCCGTCAGAAATCCGTCAGAAATCCGTCAGAAATCCATCAGAAATCCGTCGGAAATCCGTCAGAAAATGTCCGACGGATTTCCGACGTAACTAGGTGTGGCCGTCGGAAAGCCGTAGGAAATTTTCCAACGGAAATTAATCCGTTGGAAATTTCAGACGGATTTCTGACGGAATCGTCAATTTTCATGTCTATCGGAAATATGTCGCAAATCCGTCAGAATTTTCCGATAAATTTATATTCCGTCAGAAATTCTGTCGGTTTTGCGGTAAATTTCTTGTAGTGAGTGAGTTAGCCACATTTCATTCTTGAAGCTGATTCTTGGGTGTACAAATGCAAGATATTCCTTCTCGTGGCCCTTTAAGGTAAGGTAAAAGCTTGAAAATTATCTATCTGTTAATATGTGTTTGGACACATTGAAACAAACATAGAAGCAGTTCAGCTAGATGTGTCAGATAGTGAGAGCCTCCTTAAGTATGTTTCTGAGGTATTCTCCTAATTTCTCTGTTCTTAGATTATCTTTACTCCAAACTCCACTGCTCAAATCCCTTATCTTATTCTTTTTGCATTGCGCTCATGTTGATGTTGTTCTAAGTTCATTACTTGCAAGTTGTCATGCTGTTGTAGCAAAGACATGCATCGAGGTATTATTCCTCTCAAAACATTAAACTATATAACATGCATAAAAATGAGTTCTTCCGTGGGAAGTTATGAAATTTGTGAATGTTATCCAATATAGTGTTTAAACTCCCTATAACACATCTTTTCAGTAGTTTTCCAATTCTAATTGCCTCTGCTTCATCTTTGTGATTCACTCAGCTGAAGAAACATCTGGCCACTGCTAGCTATGTTGATGATGAAACGTCCATGTTACATGAGAAGGCTAAGAGTGCTGGAATTACGATTCTTGGTGAAATGGGACTGGACCCTGGAATGGGTATGAGACCTCACAACGTAGTATCTTTGACGATTATTTTTTTCTTGATTTACCTGAAGTGCATTAAGCATCAAAAGATTTCTTCAATAATTGAGACGGTGATCCTATAATGAGTCTTTCAGATCACATGATGGCGATGAAAATGATCAACGATGCTCATATCCGAAAGGGGAAAGTGAAGTCTTTCACCTCTTATTGTGGGGGGCTCCCTTCTCCTGCTGCAGCAAATAATCCATTAGCATATAAATTTAGGTACTCTTTTAATTTACACAGATAGCGAAGCGTCAACGATATTTCATGGCACCCTCATATATGAAGGCATGAATTCCACAATCACAAGTCACATCTCAACATATGAAGGCTTAACACTTGTTTTATTTTGGCAATTGTAGAGGGTTTAGTATGATAATGGCAACACTTTCAAAACTCGGATTCTTTGAAAATGAAGCAAATCAAGTACTCTCCACCAGAGAGAGAACTACATTTGGTGCTCTTTTGAGTAATATTCTAAAGAAGGATGCAGACAATGAATCCGAGCCTCTAACGGGTGAAGAAGAGATCAGCAAGAGAATTATCAAGCTTGGACATGCCAAGGAGAATGCAACCAAAGCTGCCAAAACAATTGTGTAAGCTTTCACCATGAAGATAAATCTGAATGTAGTTGTCTAATACCAAATCTTCTGTGAAACACCTAAGCCCGATTCTTTTGTGGTGTCTTAGGTTCTTGGGGTTCAACGAAGAGAGAGAGATTCCGTCATTGTGTAAAAGCGCATTCGGAGAAGACAAAATGAAGAAGTCTATAACTTGAAGAATAAGCAGAAGTAGATGGGGAGATTGTACCAAAAACAAAGGAAGAAGATAAAGAGAGATAAGCATCGATCCTTCCTTGGATTGCAAAGAGGAAGCCCGTAGATATATGTATTATATGTATGTGTACACAAGAACTCGTGTCCACAAATCTCAATGGACGTCTAGTAGTAAGTGATCGTATCTAAACTGTTAAAGAGTAATTTGAAAAGTGAACAAATAAAATTGAGTAGTCTTTTTAAAGCTGTACCTATCTCTATAAAAATCAACTTCAAACGATTTAACAAATATTGGTTTTGAATATTTTATTGTCGATGGTCTATGAGTTTCCTGTCCAAATCTTGAAGAGAAAAAAGATTAAAAAAAGGGTTAGAGAAGTCCGAAGAAGATGGTAAGTAAAATTCCTCAGGCATCTCGTATACGTAAACCTTAACCAGAAACCCCAAGGGATAAACCGGTTTTTGGTTTTAACTTTTAATTTTAATTATGTGGATTTGTGAGCAATTTACATAATTAGATTTACGTTGGAAAAAGAAAAAAAAAAGATTATTTAATTTACATAATGTGTCCAACAAGCCCAATTATGAAAACCAATAGCATGTGTCAAGGAGAATAAACAATTCGTACGCGCAACAACAGCAAGTTATTGGCACGAAGGCAAAAACTGTGGGTGGTATTCACAGATTTTTCTTTTTTACCGTAAGGACAAAAAACCAGGCGAATTGATGATTTCTTTTACTTTTTCAACTCATGTCTGAAGGACATAAAAATAGGCCGAAAAGAACTATTTTTTCTGTTTTTTACTCTGAATCTATATCTTTTAACAAGCTCGTGAATCATGTGACCACATCTGTAATCACAATTCGATTTCGATTACACATTTAGGCCATTTTCATCTCCAAAATATCCTGAGTTTCAGATTTTTCAGAGATTTTATTTTGAAAGACCTGGAAATTTGGGGAATGGATCTTCGGAGAAGTTGAAGTTGAGAGAATTGATAAGACTGTAAAGAAGAAGCTTGAATCAGTAAGTGCTGGTGGAGAAAGTGTCTCTTCGACTAGAGTGTGGCAATCGATTCTAGAAGAACTTGAAGCTGATTCTTTTTCTTTTTTTTTCGGGTCATAAGGTTTGTAAGTTAAAGCATACATTTAGAGGCTAGTTGAACAACAAAGAGGATACACATTGCAACTTTTTGATGGATAAAGGTAGAGATAGTGAGCTAGCCACATTGCACATTGTATTCTTGAAGCTGATTCTTGGGTGTACAAATGCAAGATGTTCCTTTTCATGGCCCTTTAAGGTAAGGTGAAAGCTTGAAAATTATCTCTCTGTTAATATGTGTTTGGACACATTGAAACAAACGTAGAAGCAGTTCAGCTAGATGTGTCAGATAGTGAGAGCCTCCTTAAGTATGTTTCTGAGGTATTCTCCTAATTTCTCTGTTTTTAGATTACCTTTACTCCAAACTCCACTGCTCAAATCCCATATCATATTCTTTTCGCATTGCGCTCAGGTTGATGTTGTCCTAAGTTTGTTACCTGCAAGTTGTCATGCTGTTGTAGCGAAGACATGCATCAAGGTATTATTCCTCTCAAAACATTAGACTATATAACAGGCATAAAAATGAGTCTAATGTTTAATTATTATAGGTTTAGAATTTAACTTACGTGTATACATGTGAAGATAGGTTATGGCATGAGCTACATCGGTTGCGATATCTAACCGAGTAGCCATGTCGAGAATCTTTCCTTCCTCGCCTACAAGAAACAGATTACATTGCTTGATTTGTTTGATATATAAAAAAGAGAGATTAGAATCAGAATATGTACTCACAATCCAAGTGATCTCTGAGACTTCCATTGGCTACATACTCAACAATCAGAATGTTCTCGTCATTATGCACCAAAAATCCATAATATCTAACCAAATTCAGATGTGTAACTTGAGCCAATGTCTGAATCTCACTCGTAAACTCTGCACCTTGACGGTCGTCGTGTATACTTTGCATAGGTATTTTGCGTCTAGTTTCGGAGTGGGTGTTGGCTGAGGCATATCTTTGAGTTGCCGCATACCAGACTCAAATCTTAAGCTTCAATATAATATTTTATGTATCGAACCATGCTTAAGATTTTTCTCAGCCAACATCGAAACAAAATTATGTCGAAACTGAATTCTATCGTTATGAATGAAGATTCAACATTACTTTATAGATAATAATTTTTTATCATTGAGCCTACATATATCTAAATTTTCATTTAGTGATCACGTAAACCATAGAGTCATTTTTAATTGATCAGAATGCGTTTGTGACTCTGACTGACTGCAAAAGAAAATGATCGTTCGAAATTCGCTTGTATTCTCTAGGTATATTTTCTGTTTTATATCATATTGTTGTTTCATGTATTTTAGATTTAAACTTTTTTTTTTATATATGTGAAATGAGGAGTCACGAGTCGAAATCGAATATTTTTTCATTGCTAGGTTATTAGGAGTTAGACTCTTTCTCTATAGCTTTTGTACAATACTGTTTTTGTTGAATTGTAACACTTTTGGACTATATATTGGACAAATTGAGTATAGGAGTTGCATTTGTTTCAAATGGACTCCAACATGAAGAATTCACCAATATCTAAGTCTTGTTTGTTCTCCTTGTTAAAATATTCTGCAGCACCTTTTTCGTTAATTCATAAGAGCTAGTGGCACCATCAATTCTGAGAAGATAATTGTTGTCTAGGGATAAAATGAAGTGGTGAGTAAAGCTGTTAAGCGGGCATCGCCCGTTTAGAACCACAGCAAGGCAGACCTGGACACTTAGAAGTTTGTCCACAGATTCGCGGGCATAGCGAGCACTGACCAGGCGGATTACGGATTGAGCGGGCTTACCCGTTGCGGTCCGCAGAACTGAAAGCTTCTGACTCTTCTAGAGGTTTTGATTCTTTCAACCGTTTTAGTCTAAAACCCTAGAGAAGCGATCTTTGTTATTGTGTTACAAGGAAACTGAAGAGACCAGCGAAATCAAGAGAATTTCGGAGTAGTTTGAGACATTTCTGCATATCATTCAACATCATTCATCCATCAGATCAGTGATTAACGAAAGTTACAAAATCGATTCACAACAAATACTCAGAGCCACATTCAAGAAGAAACAGAATTTGTAATGGTAAGTTACTAAGTTAATCTCTAGAAGATTTAGTTTTTACTCATGTTAAAACATAAGATTAATCATGTTTGTTTTGTTTTAGGAGTCACGAGATTCTTGAGAGTTTAAATCACTAGAGTCAGAATCTCAAAGAATTGTTGATGCTGCAAATTATGAACATGAGCATATGACGTTTTATGGAGATAAAGATTCTGAATGTGGTAAAAGGCAATCAATTGAGATTGACGATACTGATGAGATGCTTGACAAAGAAAAGACACCAACAAAGAAGAAGAAAAAGCAGTCTGATGGATTTAAATAATCTAAAGCTCGTAAAAAGTCATCCATTGAGATTGAGGATGATGATGATGATGGTGGCAAAGGAAAGTCACCAACAATTAAGAAGAAAAAGTAGTCTAATGAAGCTGAACAATCTAAAACTCGTAAAAGGCAATCTATTGAGATTGAGGATGATGATGATGATGGGAGATCATGTTAAATGTAGCATTCAGCATGATCTCCCATTTTCTTATGTTGAGTATTAGAGAGTAAGATCACTTTGGAAGTACTTGAATGCATATGTGAAGTTTATAAGCCGGAACACAGCAACAGTTGATGTTTACAAGATCTATATAAGAGCAAGGTAGCGACTTTAAAGAGAGAATTAGCTCATCTTCCTGGAATGATTAGCCTAATAAATAATTATCATAAACAATAATATCACCATCATCATCTTAATCACCATCATCATCATCATCATTATCATCATCATCACAATCACCATCACCATCACAATCACCATCACCATCACCATCACCATCACCATCACCATCATCATCATCATCACCATCATCATCATTATCAACATCAACATCACCATCACCATCACCATCACCATCACCATCACCATCACCATCACCATCACCATCACCATCACCATCACCATCACCATCACCATCACCATCACCATCACCATCACCATCACCATCACCATCACCATCACCATCACCATCACCATCACCATCACCATCACCATCACCATCACCATCACCATCACCATCACCATCACCATCACCATCACCATCACCATCACCATCACCATCACCATCACCATCACCATGACCATCATCATCATCATCATCACCATCAACATCATCATCATCACCATCATCATCATCATCACCATCATCATCATCATAATCACCATTCACCATTATCATATTTTGGTGGGAAAAATACGGAATCAATATTTTTGCGAGAAAATGATGGAACATTTTTTGGAGGAAAATTTATGGATATACATTTTGGCAAAAAAATTGCATCTATGCATTTTGGCGAAAAAAATGAGAGATTGTAAAAATTTGTTAAGTTTGGTTTAATTCAATTTTAAAATATTGATAGATCAATGGTTAACCATCAACCCATGAAATCCAATTCATTTGACCCATTAAGGGTTCATAGATCGGGTTGATTTGACTCATACCCATGATTCATTTTGACACCCATTAATCGTAAATAGTGTTCTTAATATAAAAGATTTAAAAAATAAAGAAAATATTTTCATGGATTTTAGAACAACCACTAATATCGTTTCACATCATAACAAGAAAATAATAATATGGTTTCATCAACGAACAATAGTGAACCTAATCTTATGCAACATCCATTAGATTCGTGTTTCAAAGATAAAAGTAAAGCACCTCATGCTGGTCGAAAAACTTCTAATAATAAGACAGGTGAGTGGTCTAGTATTCTGCAAAAAAAGAGCAAACAAAAATCTCATTATACTTCATTTGTTTTTTATGTGAAGTTTAATATCATTTGCTTTCTATCATCCTTTTAGCTTCGAGAAAGATGTCTCTGCAAATTCCAAACTTCAAATGAATGCAACACAAAAAGAAAGCAGTCAACTTAATCTTGATGCATCACGTATCCCCTTCTAAAATTTAAAAACAATTTTGGACTACTCAACATATTATTCTATCAAACATTTTTGAACATTTCCATCATGTTTTTTTTTTCAGTATTAAGGTGGTGGGAAATAGCATGGCGTAATGCAAGTTCTCAAACTTCTCGGTCTCAAAAAAAAATTTCATCACAAAGAGAAACTAATGCAAGCACAAGTGGACTGTTTAATTATGGAGAGTAAGGCAATTTTAAGCGGTGTGGTTGCTAGGAAAAAGCTAATTCAATGGAACGAGACTGCTGTAGCAACAAAGGTGATTCAACATTTTGAAACAAAGTAAAACTCATTTCCTTATTGTTGTTAAAGATAGAGGAAGCAAGTTTGATTACAATCTCTTACAACAACACTGAGTCTGTCAATGTTCGGAGCTGTGATTCTCCTTCTATGGACTATTTTCTGCATGATCCATCTCTTGAGAGCATGCACCACACTGAAAGAAGTCCACAAGGTACAGAGAATGCCATACTGATCGAGTGGACCAAAGCTTACATTAGTCTTTGTCATTCTTGGATATGAGGAGAACAGAGGAAAGGATGAGCTAAGTAGTCTCGGAATCATTCTCCTCAATGAGGGCTGTGTTGAAGAACGGGGAGGACCATTACATCACAAATTTTCACTTTGAGGATGAATCTTTCAAGAGGCGGTATTGATAGATCAGAATGGGCTGAAGCGAATGAGTTTGAAAATTAGTTGCTAATAGTAGCTAAGTTGGCCAAAGGAGATGCTATAGCTAAGTTGGCCAAAGGAGATGCTATAGCTAAGTTGACCTAAGACTCTGGAGCTATGAGAAGGTCTTTATATGTAAAATAACTGCCAGTTTAGAGTTTTGTAAGTGGTTTCGTATTTAAGAGGTGTGACCTCTGTATTGAACAGGAATCGAATGAATTAAGAAAAATTATATACTTTCTCTCATCTCTTACACTTGGTCGATCTCCCCCTAATTTCTTCCTTTTAGAACTCAGGTTGTATCACTGTGTTGCTCGATCTTAAAAAGCATAAGCTAAGTGCATAATGTGACTGCCCTAGCACTTGTTGAAGCCCACACACACATAAAATTACCAAAGAGAGCAAATAAAACGATGGAAAAGTTTCTACAACAGGAAGACATAATGAGATGGTTATTTAACAAGATAACTTGAGCTGATTCAATGGTGAAAATTTTCCATGAAACCTTATTGGAAGATAAGAGTCAATCATGACATAACACTCTTGACCTTGAAATACAGAAAAAACAACTCTTTAGGCCACATAGTTGTGAGATTTGTAACCTGCACATCAAGAAATAACAAGATTTCAGAATCGTCGTATCGGTTTTAATGATTTCCATAAACATTCATAATCACTTCAGATATCAAAATCAGAAAATAAGTTAACAAAAATTCATAAACTAAAAAATCAGACTAGTATGAATTTGTTACTCAATTCCATAAACAAACGTCTCTGTGACTATCATAATAGACTACAAAACTATCCCATCCAATTTCGAAATCAGAGAACAAATTTACCAAAGTTCATAAACTAAAACTTAGAATCGTATGAATTTGGAGTTTTTAACAATTGTTTAACCAGAGATCCTGATATATACTAAACACACAATTTTGGATCAAAGGATACATCATAAAGCAGATCAATCACAAATCTCACATGAGAAATCACTTAATTCGATATCAAATCAGAAGAAATTACAGAATCGCTACCCTAACAATAAAGAATCTGACCTAATTGGAAGATTTAGAGTATTTAGAGTATTTGGAAAAATCCGGCGGCGAGTAGATGAGAGATGCGACCATGGTTCCCGGTAAAACGGTGTATTTAGCGAGCGCAGCAAGCTTCGTGACTAAGGCTTCTCCTCTCATGAACGACATTTTTTCTCTTCTGCGAATCTTACGATTGAGCCGGCGACTGAATGACGAAGACGAGTACCGATGGAAGGACGAAACCTTTGGAGTTTGGTGTATCATAATTGGGCCGATCTCTGGCCCAAGCCCAATCTTATGAAACTTTTCACTTTTAGAGGGCTTTTTTTTTTCACTAAATGGTCGATTTGCATAGATTGACACACATTTGAGGTATTATTACTAGATTGACTTTATTTTGAAAGAGGAGAGAAAATGGAGAGATAAAAGATCTCCTTACCCTAGGTTAAAAAATTCTGAAAATTTTGAAATATAACAAATAGAACAATTCTGAAAATTAAAAACTTTTTAAAACTTTACAAACCTAAACATTCAGAAACAAAAAAACTTCTCTTGCAATAATTTCTTCCCGTCGCTAGCTTTATTTCTTCCCATCGCCATATCCTTCCCGTCACCAGCTTTGTTTCTTCCCGTCACCGCTTAGTTTCTTCCCGTCGCCGGCGGCCGCCGTTTCATCTTCCGCCGTCTTCATCTTCCCCATTTCATCTTCTTCGTCGAATATTTCGAAGGAGAAAGGTCTACTTCTTTCAGATTTTATTTTTTCTGGCTGATTGTGAAAAGCTTTTCTTAGATTTCTTCAGATTTTGTGTAGTTTTCATTGTAAGATTCTTTCAGATTTTGTAGATATTCCGATTTCATAGAATTAGACACATTTTTTCAGATTTTCGCGATTTTGCTAGATTTTCTTGACATTAGATTTCATATGACCACAGAGTTATTTTATGTAGCTGCAGAGTTATTTTATATATGTAGCCGCAAAGTTATTTTTATATATGTTGCCGCAGAGTTATTTTTATATATGTTGCCGCAAAGTTATTTTTATGTTGCCGCAGAGTTTTTATTTTAGACTGATTTGTTGTCGATTTGATTGCAGATATGGCATCTTACCCTCCTAGGATTTAGAACAAAGATGCGAGATGTCATCTTCAAGTCGATAGCATGAACCACAATTTTTTTGATTCCAAATTTTCGACCTTGAAAAGTATATTGGTTTTGATGTGTGGAATGAGTTGAGGGAATCATCTCTTGGTGTTTTTGTGAAGCTTAAAAATATCGACTTAATGGGGCAGAAGTTCATATGGTCATCCTATTATGTTCATTTCTTCCTCACACATCAGTTGGCTGTCAAGAATTTTCACGAGTTTTGGTCGTTGATTGATGGTCAACCAATCAGATTTTCACTGCATGAGTTTAAAGATATCACATGTCTTAATTGTGATCCATATCCATCAGATGATCCGTCAGATGCTGGCGATTATCAAGAGTTTTGGGAAGATATGAAAGTTCCTTTAGGGGATGGACCGACTTGGAAGGAGTTAGTGCGCGTTTTAAAATGTTGTCAGAGTTGGAGTAAGGTGGAAAGAATGATACTAGGAAAGTTATGCGTCTTAAATGTTGGAATACATGGCATAAATCATGGATCAAAGATACTGTTGAATGATGCAAGAAGAATGTTTGATGAAAAGAGCTTTGAAAAATATATGTGGGGTAGAGTGGGATTTACTAGTTTGATGAATTCAATAAAAGTTCTTCAGTAAAAAGCTGTGTTAATGTTTTGGCCATTTGTTTTTTTGAGTATGTTTCTGCTTTAGAAGAAATGTATGGGTTTAGGAGGAATTTGGATGATGTTTCACCACTACTTAATTGGCGAAGAAGTTGAAAGTAATTTAGATTTGAAGACTTAATAAGAGAGGAGAAAGCTAAAAATGGAAAGGTGTGAATTCATTATACCCCACTTTTTTTTATGATGAGAGATACTTGTTTAGTGATGATATTGATATGGTACTTGTTTGCTATGTAGGTTCGTGTGAGGCATATGCTTCAGGTTTCATTAGAACACAAGTACCCTATATGGAGTGACAATGATAAAAACTCGGATGTGAAACTTGACAATTACCCTCAATTTGGTTCCAAATGCTTGGCATGTTAAGAAAAAAGTTATTTTGAAGCATGTTCCACATGCGAATTCGAAGACTTCTAAGTCTCATGGAGGTCAAACTGCTAGGAAAATGAAGAAGAGTGAAGGAAATGAACATTCAAATGTCAGTTTTCTTTTTGCTTAGATAACAAAACATTTTTTTTGTGATCACTTACTTTTATTATTAACTCTTGATTTTAAAAATTGTGTAGGATGCTGAAGATAACAAGGTTACCTATGCCGGAATGGTTAAGGTCATAGAAAATTTAGTTGGCTCCATTGGCAACTAGGGCACAAGAATGAAAGGTTTTGAGACAAATGTTCATGGGCAGCTTGCTACAATTAAAGAAGATATCAATGATCTGTGAGATCGAGGAGGGATGGGAAAATCTAAGGATGCTTCTCTTACCAATTCTAACAAAGAACCACAACAACAAGATGATGAAGCGAGTAGTAAAACACCGGTTAGTTGATACAACAATATTACGTTGCAGATTTACTTATCTATTGGCAGAGATTTATATAACTATTGCGGCAGATTTATTTTGATTTACGAGAGCAAGAAAGGAAGGTCAAATTCAAGAACGTTTCTGTTACCAATTCTAACAAAGAACCTAATCAACAAGATGATAAAGCGGCTTGTAAAACACCGGTTAGTTGAGGCAACATTATTTACCTACAGATTTACTTATATATTGCCCGAGATTTATATAGCTATTACCGCAGATTTATTTTGATTTGTGAGAGGAAGAAAGGAACTTCAAAGAACCTCATATTTACTTATCTACCAAAGAACCTCAGCAAGAAGATCATGAATCAAGTAGTAAAACACCGGTTAGTTGATTGAAAATTATGTAGCTGCAGATTTATGTATATGTTGCCGCAGACTTATTTTTATGAGAAGATGTTTGTTTAGCTACTACCGCAGACTTATTTTTATGAGAAGCATGTTCGCAGACTTATTATTATGAGAAGCATTTTTGTTTAGCTATTGCCGTAGACTTATTTTTATGAGAAGCATATTTGTTTAGCTATTGCCGCAAAATTATTTTAATCAGAAGCATTTTGTTTAGCTTAGCATTTGAATTAGTTTTTGTGTTACATGTTTAATGGATTGGTTTAACACTTATATGCAGTCATGATTGGTAGTGGAGACCAATAAACCATTGGATAAGCTTCCAGCTAGAAGAGTTGTTAAGAAGGAAAAAAAAGTTGAAAAGAGTAGTAAGGCTCCAGTGGGGGAAAAGCAAAAGATTACAGAAGATGATGTTGTAGACATTACTAGCCAATTTCATAAACAAGAACAAAATTTGGAAATGGCATCAACTTCCGAAGAAGGGTAAACTCCTCAAGCGGGCATTGCTAATATAGCAGAAAAACTGAAGGCCTTAGATGAAAAGACATCTATGCCAAAACGAGTTTCACATTTGGCGTTTTCTCAAAAATTACCATACATTGGTAACACTACAGTGAAACGCATCATTCCAGGTGTCAAACGCAGACTTCTAGGTGTTATAACTTTTGAACATGACTATGATCCTATGGAAGCTGTTGATGAAAACAAATAGTGGAAGCTAATGGATTTCATAAACATTGATAAGTATGTATCTAATACCTTTTGTCTTATATACTTATCATCATCGTCATAATTTTGAAATTTGAACATGAATGATTTTTTTCTTAAAGGGAACAACCACTTGGAAGCATCAATTCAGATGTGGAATATTTTAAGCGGCTAATTACTCCTAGGAAGGACTGGCTGAAAGGTGATAAAGAATATTGATGGTTGCAAGATATGGTAATTAATTTACCTATTGCCGCATATTTATTTACAAATGACCGCAGATTTATTTACATATATTGTTTTTTAAACAGCACTTGGCAGATGCAATGACAATGTTCCGCAATAGGTAACATGAAGGAGAAGGAATAGACCTATTGTGGAACATTGTCATTGCGTCTGCCAAAAGCTATTTAAAAAATAATATATGTAAATAAATCTGCGGTAATATCTAAATAAATCTGCGGCCATTTGTAAATAAATATGCAGCCATTGTCATAGTTTGCTCTTGTAAATCAAAATATATCTGCGGCAATAGCTATATAAATCTCTGCCAATAGATAAGTAAATCTGCAGCTAAATAATGTTGTATCAACTAACCGATGTTTTACTACTCGCTTGATCATCTTGTTGCTGTGGTTCTTTGTTAGAATTGGTAAGAGAAACGTCCTTAGATTTTCCCTTACCTCTTCGATCTTGCATATCATTGATATCTTCCTTAATTGTAGCAACTTTCCCATGAACATTTATCTCAAAACTTTTCATTCTTGTACCCAAGTGGCCAACGGAGCCAACTAAATTTTCTATGACCTTAACCATTCCAGCAAAGATAACCTTGTTATCTTCAGCATCCTACACAATTTTTAAAATCAAGAGTTAATAATAAAAGTAAGTGATCACAAACAAAGATGTTTTGTTAAATAAGCAACAAGAAAACTGACATTTGAATGTTCATTTCCTTCGCTTTTCTTCCTTTTCCTAGCAGTTTGACCTCGATGAGACTTAGAAGTCTTCGAATTCGCATGTGGGACATGCTTCAAAATCACTTCTTCCTTAACAAGCCAAGCATTTGGAACCAAACTATCTCCATTGATGTCATCAATCAACTCGTCAAGTTTCACATCCGAGTTTTTATCTTTGTCACTCCATATTGGGTACTTGTGTTCTAATGAAACCTGAAGCATATGCCTCACACGAACCTACATAGCAAACAAGTATCATATCAATATCATCACTAAACAAGTATCTCTAAGCATAAAAAAGTATGGCATAATGAATTCATACCTTCCCATGTTTAGCTTTCTCCTCTCATATTAAGTCTTCAAATCTAAATCGCTTTCGACTTCCTCACCAATTAAGTAGTGGTGCAACATCATCCAAATTCCTCCTAAACCCATACATTTCTCCTAAAGCAGGAACATACTGAAATAACCAAATGGCCAGAACATTAACACAGCCGTGTAATGTGTAACTGTCGGCTTTGTACTGAAGAACTTTTAATGAATTTACCAAACTAGTAAATCCCACTCGACCCCATGGATATTTTTCAAAGCTCTTTTCATCATACACTCTTCTTGCATCACTCAACGGTATTGAGAACATCGTATTTTCGCCCACTTTTTATATGTTGTTATTAGGATTTTAATGAAAACAAGTTATTACGGGCACTTCAAGGCCATTTTTACCATTTTCACTTCCTAGAGACTTTTAGAAGTTTTGGAGCAAAAAGGACACAAAGTCGAGCAAAACCTATTTTAAGGCAGTTTCAAAGCATCAGACGTTTGGCATTGTTTGAAGACCTTCCAGTGTAGAAAATGCAGAGATCTTGGAGTCTATGGAAAGCTAGAAGAGTTAAGATTCACCTGGGACAAGAATCAAAGCAATCCATTCAAATGTTTGGAAGATAAAACCCAAAGAGTGACGCCTTGTCAACCCCGGTCACAAGTGTGACCGAGGTCAAGCCTCTTGGTGACCACGGCCATAGGTCCTGTGACCTAGGCCAGTCTTCATCACCATTTCTGTGCCTCTCCACACTCCAAACCAGAAGCTCTAGGACGTCTCTACAGAGCCTCCTTCGTCGCCTCAAACCCTAGAAGTCTCCCCTTGAAGTTTCATCCTTGTTCTTCATTGTTTCTCATCTCTTTCCTACTTTTATTTGCTTTTGGGGAGACAAGTTATCTTCTGTAACATCTAGAGAAGTTTCCTTTGAACTCCCTTTGATTTATTGATTCATTTATGATGTTGTTCTTTATGATATCTATTGTGTTTCTTTGCATCATGAGCGAGTAGTTCTCTTTGTTGGGTTTTATGGGGTGATTCAAAGGGATTCATGTGGTCGATTGTTTAGGTTGTTAGATCTGGAATTATTCATCATTGTTCTTCATTCTAGGTTTGATCTTAATGCATATTGCTTGAGTAGCTAACTTGTGATTGATTTTTGGCGATTTACACATCACAAGTGTTATAAATTCGCTTGCACTAGCCTGGATTAGTTTTGTGTTATATCCCGCGTAAGTTGAGTTATAGAACTTTACGAACTATAATCGAACTCGTTATTAATGCTTGGATACATGTGTCGTTGCCTGCGTAAGTTGAGTAACAGAGTATGTAGACTTTAGATGATTGATATTATGATTTGCATATCTTTCGTTCATCCGTGTTTCATAGTTCATGAATTTCATATCATTGTTATTTTCTGTTTGATTTCCTATGCATACACTCGACCCATGAAACCCCAAGAATTCCCTGCAGCCCAACATTCCGTTTATTGATAGTTACATCGTTTTATTTCGCATTTATTCATTTCTAGTTTCCGTGACAAAAACACAAACCAAACCCCTTTTTTTTATTGTTATCTTAGCCATATTTCTCTCCAACAAATTTGTAACGTGATTTATAAGTCTCTGTGGGATTTGATCCTTAAGTACTACAACCGATTCACTGTGCAATTGCAGTTATCGTGTGGTCTTTTGAGGTAAACGATTGAAGTGAAAATTCACACACATCAAGCTTTTTGGCGCCGTTACCGGGGACTTATTAAATTGCTTACGAGTTTAGGACTTGAATATAAGTCTAAGACGTTTTACTTTTCAGTTTTGCTTTGATATTTTTCTTTTTATTTTCAGGTACTCTTGAGGCTAGCTCAAATGGAGGACCAAAACCGTGTTCTAGGAGATCTTGACGATCCACCTCCTTGGAGGAACAAACAAGAATTTGCTGAAACGGTGGAGCACATGAGTAGGATCACCTGGATCCACTGACTAAAAAAATTGCTGAGTTTGACACTCCCAACCAGCATTTTTAAAGCGGATCCGCGCTTCAGCCTATGAGACCGCAATATGAAGATTTCAAGATTAGCCCTCAAGTCATCATTTTTGTGAAGGAAAACCAGTACCATGGTTTTGCTACAGAGCACCCAAAGGACCATATACAGCTTTTCGAGGAGGTATGTGATTCCACCATTTCGAATGAGGAGTCTAAAAACTACTTGAAGTGCACACTATTCTCGTTTTCTCTTGGAGACAAAGCAAGTAAATGATTGAAGTCATTACCTCAAGCATCAATTTCGACTTGGAAGATTGTAAGGCTGCCTTCCTTAACCACTTTTACACCAAATTTCGTTCTAACCTCTTAAGGGACATGATACAAGGATTTCAATAAGGAGCCAAAGAATCAATTCTTGGAGCATGGGAGCAATTTCGAGAATATGAAAGGGACTGTCCCCATCATGGTTTTACCGACGGTAATATGATGAATACATTCTATAGAGGAGTTCATTGTAAGTACCAGGAGTTGCTTAACGTTGCAAGCAATGGAGATTTTTCTACAAAGATTATCGAAGATGCCCGTACCTTGATTTCCAATCTTGCTGGGAGCGACAGCTACCGTTCTAGCCACCAAAATCCCTTAAACTCGGACAAAGAGTTAGGTCAAAACACTAACTTAGAACTAACCAACTCCCGCTGTGAAATTTCTTTATGCTTAAAACCTAAGAAACCAAATTCTTTTGTGAGACTTCAAGTTTTAAACAAGCATTAAGTTCAAGTTTGATTTGTTTACAAATTATCTAATTCAAATTCCTTTTTAATTATCTAATTTGCTCACTCTAGGTTCTCTTAAGTTTCAAATCACACCGTCGTGCTAATTCAATAACCTAAGATCTATATGCATAGGTGATCAGGCTAGATCTAGCATTAAGAACAACCTAGGTGAAGAACATATAAAGTGTAAATCCTAACCAATAAATCAAAGTTACAAATCCATGAAAACCCTAGTGAGAATCCACGAACCTAACAAGTGATATACTCAGACATAATCAATGAAATCATAGAGATGAATAGAATAGATATCATAAATAAACTAAAAGGGAAACAGAAACGATTAATGATAACTCACGGAGACGAATTTTTTAGACCTTTTTATTTTGCGCTGCTTTTAGTAAATTTAGCTTATCTCTCTTAGTTTTCTATCTCTAGTTTATCTTTAGATTTTGATTCAGATTTTTACAACTCTTTGTAATTTTAATAGATCGAGTTTATCGTTACTGTTCCTTTTTCGTATCTTCTTCCTCTTCAGATCATCTTTCATCTATGACGAGTCAAAGCTCTTCTGGGTTCTTGGCTTGGATGATGATCTCGAAGAGTGAGTAGTCGTTTTAGGGTTTTTGGGGATGGATTAGGTAGTCTCACTCGATCGCCATGGGTTTTTGTTGATTTATGCTGATTCAGTTTTAAAATCTCTCTTGGGTTCTCATTTTAATACTTGTACCTCTCTGATCAAGAGGATCATGATTATAGGTGACTTCATGAGCATCAAAAGTGCCTTGAACCACCAGATCTAGTTTTTCCAGGGACTAAGACACAATAGCGTGAGAGTTGGTGCATCAGATGTTGATTTACATCACGACCCAACTACTCACTTGTTATGAGTCTTTCTTAGCTTTGACGGATCGATCCTTAGTCACTTGTTGAGACCCTTCACCAGGACAGTGGGTTGGATTGGAAGTGAGATCCATCGTCAAGAGATTTACCCTGAGTTTAGTAAATTAGCACCCATGGCATTGAAGAATGTAGACGATCCTATGAGTCTATCCCCAAGATCCCTTTGTCTTTTATTTGAACTAGTTGTCATTTTTAGATCTCTTATTTACTACTTTCATTAGAGTTCTTGTACCACTCAACTAGTCCACTCGAGTGAGCCACTCGAGCCACTTTAGTTTTCACAACTAGTCTTTGATTTCACATCTTTAGTTTATGATTTGTTAGAGTGTGACAGGCTCTGCATCTCTAGTTTAATTTTTTGTATTTTAGATTGTTAGTAAGAAAAACCCCTAAAATATATTGCTTGACCTGCTAGCTTAATCCACATGTTAAGTGCTACAGACATGCTCTAGATTAGGTTCGACATTTCACCCTCTATATTATCTATCGATTGAAACATAGAAAATAATGAGTTTCACCTGTGCATCGGTGAAAACCAAATGGAAGTCGGGTTTCATCCAAGTAGCGCTCCGCATGTGGTCCTGGTCCATGAGCAACCTGTCGGTATTAATGGTATTGTTGGTCAAGACGATCCTGAAGTACTCGAAGATCGGAGTCAAAAGACTCCCGACACCCTCAACCTTTTTCCCTGCAAATGCCTTGGTCTTCAGAGTGCAGAGATGGTTGGCGAAGACAGCGCCCTTGTTGAGATCCTCGCACGGGTCTCCCCATTCCCAGAGCCCCTCGGGAATCATGTGACCAATGTCGTGGTATAGAAGAATGAGCTCGGACTTCCTAATCTTGCTCGGCTCAGCCTTGCAGAGGATGGTATTTCCCAGAATACGTAAGACATACCTTTGGACCGGATGTCTAACCTCTGTCTGCTTGCTTTCTTTGGAGTCATAAACCCCGTTACCAATAAGAGACCAGAACGTCTGAATATCGTGCCACTCAGAGGTGAGAACCGCTCTTTTCGGGTTTTTTCTGAAACCAAATAAAGCACAGAGATCACGAGTACAGATTTGATACTTCGCTCCCTTGAACATGAAGGACAGGACCCCTTATTGTCTGACATTGGCCTGCTCATTGGTGTAAGAGATCTGGTAGGTATTGAGAAACTGCCGTACCAAGTCCAGATACAGGTTGTACTGCTTCGTTGCCAACGTACCCAACCAGATTCACTGTAGAATCCTGAGGACATCATCGCGAATGCCCATTACCTGAATAATCTCCTGATCGATGAAATGGGTGGGCTTGATCTCCACCGATAACCATGCATTGTAAAACAGCGTGTCATACTTATCACAGTCGTCGGAGATAGGTCGGTTGAAACACTCTGGTTTCTCTGTCTCTGTCTTCGGATCATTGGCCTAGTTGACCCTGCTTTTAATCTTGAGGTGCTCTGCTTTAGGCCAGGGGGTGCGGATTTGCGTGAAAAGGTATTGCAAAGATGGAGGAAATGGGGGTGAGGGGGCGGTGATAGAAAAGGTGCAGGTGGCTTTGAACTGGATGCACCATCTTGTTGCTGACGAGATTTCTTAGGAGGCATCTGCATAAAAAACACGAAATACGAGGAACCCCACAAGTTAGGCAAAACGCAAATCTCAGAAAAATGCAAAATTGAATGCCAAACTTCACAAACAACATCCCAAAATGTCAAATCTAATGTCAATCCAAGGCAAATTGTTCCAATTTTCATTCCAATACGAATCGCGGATTGATTTCGGCATCGAGACCAATAATTCCCAAAATATCATAATTCAGCCTATGAAATCACTAATCAAAGTTATATGATGCCTCTAATAGCCTAGATAAACAAGATTCAACCAATAATTCAAGCTATAAGAGACTAAAACTGAAGATCCAACTTTTAGGGTTCAAAGATGAAAATTGGGAGATTTGAATAACATACCTTAGATTCTGAGTAAATGGAATGTAGAAATGAGATAAGCACTGAAATCTACTGATTTTAGGGCTTTCAATCACACGATTTGGTGCAAAATCGAAGGATTTGAAGATTTGGGGCATGGGTTTCCGATGGTTTTCGCGAAATAGGAAGTGGAGGAAGAAGAAGAAGAAGAGAAAAGTTATAGGGTTACCTCGTGGGGGCTGGTGTCAACCAACACCAGTGGTGGTGTTGATCAACACCAGCACTATTGATACGGGGTCTTCTTCTTTGCATGGGTGTCGACCGACACCAAGGGTGGTGTCGATCGACACTAACCCTCATAGTCGACAAAGAGCTCCTTTTTCTGCTTTTCATGACTCAAACAATGCAAAAACGAAAAACTAAACAAAAACATAACTCAAAATCAAAGTATATACAGACTTACCAATGGGTTGCCTTCCACTCAGCGCTTGTTTAACGTCACGAGCTTGACTTTACTACGCTCATGCATCAGTTATGTCCTTGGAAACCAGAACTCCATAGACGTTCTCTTCAGGTAGAAAATCATCAATAGGGACTTCGTTGTCAACTCTGATCTTAGATAAATGATCAACTACTCCATTCTCAATGTCTTTCTTGTCTCGGACTTCAATATCAATCTCCTGAAGAAGCAAAATCCACCGAAGAAGCCTTGGTTTTGCATCATTTTTCTGCATTAAGTACTTCAGAGCCGAATGATATGTGTGTACTATCACCTTAGAGCCAACCAAGTACTGGCGGAACTTCTCAAACGCAAACACCACGGCCAACAACTCTTTCTCGGTAGTTGCAGAGTTTCTTTGCGCATCATCAAGTGTTCAGCTTGCATAGTAAATTTCATGCAGTTTCTTGTCCTTCTTCTGTCCAAGTACAGCTCCAACTGCAAAGTCACTAGCATCACAAACTACCTCAAAGGGTAAATCCTAGTACGAAGATTGTATTATTGGAGCATTAACCAATGCTTACTTAATCTGCTCGAAAGCTGATTGGCACTCGACGGTGAACTCAAACTTCGCATCTTTACAGAGCAGAGCTGTCAATGGTCGCGCAATTTTGCTGAAGTCTTTGATGAATCTCCTGTAAAACCCAGCATGTCCTAGAAAGCTTTTCACAGCTTTGACAGAATCTGGTGCCTGCAAACTCATGATTACCTCAATCTTTGCATGGTCAACCTCAATCCCGTCTTGCGAAACTCTGTGTCCAAGAACAATACCATATCGAACCATAAAGTGGCATTTCTCCCAATTCAAAAATCAAGTACTTCTCTTCGCATCTGGCAAGCATTTTACACAGATTATCCAAACAGTCATGCTAAGAAGATCCATAAACTGAGAAATCATCCATGAATACTTCCATGTAATCCTCTATCATATCTATAAATATGGACATCATACATCGCTGAAAAGTTGCTAGTGCATTACATAATCCAAATGGCATTCTGCGGTACGCGAAAGTGCCGTAGGGGCATGTAAAAATAGTCTTCTCCTAATCGTCGGGGTGGATAAGGATCTGAAAAAAACCTGAGTATCCATCCAAGAAGCAATAGTAAGGATGATTGGCTAACCTCTCAAGCATCTGATCAATGAATGGCAACGGAAAGTGATCTTTTCGTGTCGCAGCATTCAATTTCATGTAATCAATGCACATCCTGTGTCCAGTCACAGTCCGCGTAGGGATCAGCTCATCCTTCTCATTCTTGACCACTGTGACTTCTCCTTTCTTACGAACTACATGCATCAGACTAATCCAATCGCTGTCTAAGATAGGATAAATGATCCCAGCTTCTAGGAGTTTCAAAATCTCCTTCTTAACAACATCCATTAGATTCGGATTCAACCTCCTATGATGCTCAATTGATGATTTCATTTCATCCTCAAGATGTATCCTATGCATGCACAAGTCCGGAGAGATACCTAAAATGTCATCAAGAGAATAGCCAAGAGCTTTGCGATACTTGCGCAGCTTACTTAGCAATAGGATGAGCTTTGCGTTGTTCAAAGAAGCATTAACAATGACTGGATAAGTTGAGTTCGGTCCTAGAAATGCATACCTTAGCCCGATAGGGAGTTGTTTAAGCTCAATCTTTGGAGTCTTTTGCTTGCTCTAGTCACTCACCCTTGCAACTTTCTTGGGCTTAACAACAAGTTCTCCTTATGTGATCAAGTGCATAACACTCTCACTAGCATCCATCATTTAGACATACCCAGCAGCAATGTCATATAGATGCTCAACTCCATGCGTGGAATTAACTAAAGCTCTCTCGAGAGGGTCTTCAAAACGTATCTCATGGAAAATCTCCTCTGCGAGATTGCTGAGAGTGTCTACATACAACATATGTCCATCTATGGTGGGTCGCTTCAAAAACTTATCCATATCAAAGTTCATAACCAAATCCCCAACATTCAAAGCTATCTTACCATTCTGCACATCAATGAGTGCACCAGCTGTAGCTAAGAAAGGTCTGCCTAGGATAAGGAGATCCTTAGGCTCATCAGTGTATCGCAGCACAACAAAATCAGTGAGAATCATGCATTCCCTTATACGCACAGGCACATCTTCTATCACACCTTCTGGAATCTTGATACTTCTATCAGTTAAGATCAAAGAGATCTTTGTAGGTGTGAAATCAGTCATATTAAGATTTACAGCAACTGAATGAGGCATCAAACTGAAACTAGAACCCAGATCACATAGTGAACCTTTGAACATGTCCTTGAATATAGAACAATCCAAAATAAAACTTCCTAGATCCTTGAGCTTCTCTGGAATTCTGTTCAGAATCACAGCACTACATACCTCAGAGATCACCATAACACCTTCCTCTTCTCGCATACTCTGCGTAAGCAACTTCTTCAAACATCTCTTAACCACAGGGGTGGTTTTGATGGCATCAATCAATGGAATCTCTATGGTGAGCTTGTCCATCATAGCTTTGCAAATTTGCTTCATACAGCTCCTGTTTAGACTTCTTGGGATTTCTAAGGAAAGGTACCTTAGGCTTGTAAACTCGCTCTGCTGAAATCAATGGCTTCGCAGAACTCGGTTTCTCAAAATTGTCTTGGTGTCGACTGACACCACTGTTATGTCGATCGACACTGGGCAATGGATTTGATCCTATGTCTCTTGATGGCTGGTGTAGATCAATACCAAAGGGGTTATCGATCGATGCTGGCACATTGGAACTCAGTGATATTTCAACTGATGATTGGTGTCGATCGATACCAGAGGTGGTGTCAATCGACACAGGCACCTCTTCTGCAACATCTTCTTCAATTTTTTCTAACTCCACGAGTTTATCAACACTTAATCCAATTCTAAGTACATGATTAAACTTCTTACCACTTCTCAATGTCATGGCACTGCACTGATACTTTGGGTTAGCATCCATTCTTCCTGGATGAACTCCATTTTGTCGTTTTACAGACCCAGCAGTCTGCGCAATCTGAGTATCTAATTGCTTGACATGAGTGTTCAAAGCTTCAAACATCCCATTCAAGTTCATGTACAGAGCATCAATCTTGCCATAAAAATCAACTGTAATCCTCTGCTTACCCTCTAGAATCTGCTTAAGCATAAACTTCATCTCACTTTGCTTGATAGGTGTAGGAGGTGTATGGTAAGATGAGGATCCATAGTTTCTAGTGAAACTACTGTTGCTCTGAAAGAGCTTCTGGACTGTGGCTTAGAAACATAACCAGAAGAGTTTTGGTTACCTGAGTAAGTGTTCCTCTGATTATTCCCGTTGTAACCACTTCTGCCTTGTTGATTACCAAATCTCTGACCCTGAAAACCTATCCCACCAATGTAATTCACATCCTCTTCATCACATCCTTCTTTCTCAGGCTCGAAAGTTTCAACCTCTGCAGTAAACTGAACCGTCTTCTTATTCACAAGAATGTTATGAACCAAATCTAACTTAGTCTTCAGCTCTGCAATCTGTTTGCCATCTATGTTCTCAGCTTGCTTCTGTCTCTCAAAATCAGCATTCATGGTGTTATTACTAGAGGTAAAATTCTCAATAAACTCATATGCTTCTCCTAGTGACCTTGTGTTGAAATTCCTGTTACTAGCAGCATCTAAAGCCATCTGATATCTCTAATCAACACATCTGAAGAAAATACCAAACAACTGAACTTCACTGAAACCATGATGCGGATAATCTCTCTGGTAAGACTTGAATCTCACCCATGCAGCCTTGAATGCTTCAGTAGGTTTCTGCGTGAACTGAGAGATATTATTCCTCAAATCCTCAGACCTCACATTATCATAGAAGTTTCGCAGAAAAGCTCTCTTGGTATCTTCCCAATTGGTTAAAGACCTTGTAGGCAATTGCTTCAACCAATAAGCTGCTTCACCACTAAGAGAGTGTGGGAAAAGCTTACAAAAGAGGTAGTCATAGTTGACTCCGTTGTGCTTCATGCTAGTCACCAGATCTTCAAACCTCTCAATGTGATCCATGGGGTGTTCGTGAGAAAGCCCATGGAAAGGATGATGTCCAACTAAGGTGTAGTAGGACGGTTCAGCTCAAAATCAGCTCGTTGGAAAGTGGGAAGTCGAATCGCAGACCTGTTCGCATAAAACTCATCAGGTATGTTGTAATCTCCAAGTGTTCTCCCTTTTCCCGCGCGCGCTGGCGCTTTCTCTTGCGCATTCCCTGCGCCTGCAACAGCTACTGGCACAATGGGGTTACCATTATCATCAAGTCTCTGCCCTTGGTTATTGCACACATGACCCTCTTGGTCCCTAAGAACACCAGCTTCATCCTGAAGTATTACCACACATTCAGCCATTTCCGCTAGTTTCGTTGCTTTTCTTCCTGCTCGTTCTAACTGTGCAAGCTCTTGTTTCGGAAGAGACAAAAGCTGACTGTCTTTGCTGCTCCTGGTAGCACGTTTGGGCATACACCTGAAACACAAGACAAGAAGAAAAGAAAATATGTAAGATAAACAGAAAAATAAAAACTTAGTCTAAATTCTACACTTAAATCTATTGGAAACAAGAGTCCCCGGCAACGGTGCCAAAAACTTGATATGCTCAAAGTTTAAACCCTAGAACTACACCGCAAGTGCACAGATATGCAATTGTAGTATATAGGGGTTGAATCCACAGAAACTCACAGTATTTCACAATAGATTCTTTAGTTTCGAATTAAGCTAAGTAAGATAGGTGATAAATGAAAACAATGCAGAAAAGTAAAGAAGAGTTGTTGTATTCAAATGGGAAAAATGTCAAGCTCAAGGAACTTCTTAGGAATTGAAAAAATGTAAATCAATGGGTTGGCTAGGATCAAATTAAATTCCAGTTCTAGAACTCAAAACACTAACTTAGAACTAACCAACTCCCGCTGTGAAAGTTCTCTATGCTTAAAACCTAAGAAACCAAATTCCTTTGTGAGACTTCATGTTTAAACAAGCATTAAATTCAAGTTTGATTTGTTCACAAATTATCTAATCCAAATTCTTTTATAATTCTCTAATTTGCTCACTCTAGGTTCTGTCAAGTTTCAAATCACACCGTCGTGCTAATTCAATAACCTAAGATCTAGATGCATAGGTGATCAGGCTAGATCTAGCATTAAGAACAACCTAGGTGAAGAACTTATAAAGTGTAAATCCTAACCAATCAATCAAAGTTACAAATCCATGAACCTAACAAGTGATATACTCAGACATAATCAATGAAATCATAGAGATGAATAAATAAACTAAAAAGGAAACAGAAACATGGGTTCAAGATCTTCTCTCAGAAGTACAGAGTAAATCAGCCCCAAGCTCCCAATCTCTCTTAAAGTCTCCTTGCTAAAAGCTTAGATACATAGATCAGCACTAAAAACCCTAATAAAGACTGTAAAACACGACTTGGGTCTTTTGTAAATAATAAAATCTTCTGGATAAAGTTGCAAATCTTCAAAACTTGTAAATTTCCGAGTGTGGCTTCATCAGGTGGCTCTTGTCGATCGACACCCATGGTGGTGTCGATCGACACCAGGGGTCTATCTATACTCCGGCTTCAGCTTCTCAGCAACAATGCTCCAAAATGCTCCAAAAGATCCAAAATGCTCCAAATACGTGTAAACCTGTAAAAGACTCTACTAGGACCGTAAAGACACATAAAAGACTCAATTAAGGATATATATCATGGCTTAAAAACCGTAAAAACTATGATATATCAAATATCTACGAAGAACTCAATGGTAAGTTTGAGTCTCTTTTAACTAAAGTGGAGTGCATTGATGCGCAAGATAAGGAGACATCATTTGTTGTTGAAAAATCTATGGAAAATGTTCTTGAGAAACCCGAGCAGCCACTGAAAGTTGCTCACGTGAAAGCCATTACCCTAAGGAGTGGAACAGCTTACAAAGAACTAGAGTATCCAAATGAAGTTCAGTCCCACCACGCGGAAAAGGAGACAATGGAATCCAAAACCGCACCTAATCAAGAAGAAGAGACCGAGAAGAAAGAAGAACCGAGCCGTGAAGAATGCAGCAAAGGTACTCCACTTCCTCTCACCTCTAGGACGTGTATATCAACCTAAGGTACCATATCCTAACCCTAAGAAGAGTCTAAAGAAAGAGAAAAAACAGGTTAAGCTCAAGGAGATTGTTGGACAACTATCAATAAGATTACCCTTTAGCGAAGCATGTGCAATGATTCCACCTCTTAGAAAGTACATGAAGACTGTCTTGACAAATAACATTATCATGGATGATGGAGTGATGATGATCACCCAAGAATGTAGCACAATATTGCAGAACAAAAAATGGGTCGATCCCGGTAGTTTTATGCTGTTATACGAGATTAAGTTAGAAATTTACGAGCGTTCTCTTTGTGATTTAGGATCATGTATCAGTAAGATGCCCTATACAGTGGCAAACCGCCTGGGATACTTTAACTTCAAGCCAACAAAGATCTCTCTCACCAACCATTTATATCTGATATCCCATCGAAATTCTCGTCGATGTACCGATCGTTATTCGTGGATGCAAAATTCCTACAGATTTTGTTGTCCTAGAATTTGAGAAGGAACCTAAGGATCCTTTGATTCTTGGTCGTTCCTTCCTCTCTATAGCTGGAGCTATCATTGATGTTCCCAATGGAAAGATTGACCTACACTTAGGCGATTCCATTATGAAGTTTGATATGAACGAGACTTTGAAGCATAAGGTGTGTGATAATCGAATCTTCTCGATTGATGTCGTGGAAAGAACCACAACTAGAGTATGTGAAGCACTCGCCCTTGAAGATTCTATGGAGATTATTTTGACAAGAGATGAAAGTGAATGTGATTCTCTAAAAGAATTCATAGAAGACTGCATGAAGATTCTTGATTCAGCAGAAAGTTATGAGAAACTTGGTGAATATCTCAGTTTAGACGAGAAGATTATTGTCCTTGTACCTCCTGAAGACACCCCAGCCGCCATAGCCGACCCACGGAGCAAGCTTAAAGCACCCAAAGTCGAGCTTAAACAACTCCTCATCGGTTTAAAGTACGTTTTTCTTGGACCTAACTCTACATATCTTGGTATTATAAATTCTGCTTTGAATAAGGAAGAGACAACAATGCTTCTCACGGAGCTGAGGAAGCATAGAAAAGCATTAGGGTATTCACTGGAAGACATTCCAGGGATCTCCCCAGACCTATGTATGCACATAATTTATCTTGAAGAAGGTTCCAAGAAATCTACCGAGCATCAAAGGAGACTAAACCCAAATCTTAAAGAAGTTTTCAAGAAGGAGATTATAAAGTTTTTGGAAGCTGGGATTATATTCCCTATTTTGGACAGTACATGGGTTAGTCCTGTCTATGTCGTGCCTAAGAAAGGAGGCGTGACAGTTTTCAAATCGGAGAATGATGAGCTCATTGAGACAAGGATGATCACATGCCACATAATGTGTATCGACTACCGGAAGCTCAATACCTCCACGAGAAAGGATCACTTTCCTTTACACTTTATCGACCAGATGCTGAAAAGGTTAGCCAATCACAAATACTATTGCTTTCTAGATGGTTATTTAGGTTTCTTTCAGATTCCAATCCATCCTGATGACCAAGAGAAGACAACATTCACATGCCTCTACGGTACTTTTGCTTATCGTAGAATGCCTTTTGTTTCATGCAACGCTCCAGCCACTTTTCAACATTGCATGATATCCATCTTTACAGAGTATATTGAAGATTTTATGGAAGTATTCATGGACGATTTCTCAGTCTACGGCCTGTTGTTTGAAGCATGTTTATCAAACCTAGGAAAAGTTTTGCAAAGATGTGAAGATAAGCATCTAGTTCTTAATTGGGAAAAATGTCATTTCATGGTGAGAGATGGCATAGTCCTTGGGCATAGAGTCTCCGAAAAAGGAATAGAAGTTGACAAAGCAAGGATCGAAGTTATGATGAGCCTACAGCCGCCCACGAACGTGAGAGGGATATGGAGTTTCCTCGGGCATGCTGGCTTCTATAAGCGATTTATACAAGATTTTTCCAAGACCGCAAGACCCCTTACACGACAGCTATGTAAGGATGTCGCTTTTGAGTTTGATAAAGATTGTCTTGTTGCTTTTCATAAGATCAAAGACGCACTAGTCTCAGCCCCCGTCGCTCAACCGCCAGATTGGGAGCTATCTTTCTAGATTATGTGTTACGCTAGTGATTATGCAGTAGGAGCAGTGCTTGGACAAAGGCAAGACAAGAAGTTGAATATTATCTACTATGTGAGTAGACCCTAGACGAAGCTCAATGCTACTACGCAACCACGGAGAAGGAGCTTCTCACCATTGTCTTGGCATTTGAGAAGTTCATATCGTACCTTGTGGGCTCTAAGGTAATTGTTCATACTGACCATGCCGCCATTAGATATCTAATGTTGAAGAAAGATGCCAAGTCACACTTGATAAGGTGGATTGTCTTGCTGCAAGAGTTCCATTCCCTTAGACGATAGTCTACCTAGAAGTTAGAGATCCAAAAGGTGCCGACAATGGAGTTGCAAACCACCTCTCACGGATGAGAATTAAAGAATCCATTCTCTTAGACGATAGTCTACCTGAGGAAAACGTTTATGTGATTGAAGCCATACCGAATATGGAAGTTACAGCCCCACCGAAACCTTAAATGACAAGATCACAAGCCTACAGTAGCCCTTGGTTTAGGCATTAAGCGAACTACCTTGCTGCGGACGTTGAACCACCAAAATTCTTTGGTTACAACAAGAAGAGATTCTTGCGAGAAGTTAAGAGACTCTATTGGGATTAGCCTTACCTCTATAAGAAGTGCTCAGACGGTTTATTCAGAAGATGCATTCTAGGAGAAGAAGTGGAAGGATTCCTATTCGGAGGCAATGGATCTTATTACACCGGTTATTTCGCAACCTTTAAAACTGTTTCTAAAGTTTCACAAGAAGGTTTTTGGTGGCCCATGATGTTCAAGGCTGCCAAATATTCATATCCAAATGTGATGCATGCCAAAGAATGGGTAACATAAGCAAGAGGAATGAGATGCCACAAAATTTCATACTCGAAGTTGAAGTATTTAACGTATGGGGAATTGATTTCATGAGATCTTTCCCGAAGTCTAATGGTTATGAATATATTCTCGTTGCTGTTGATTATGTTTCTAAATGGGTGGAGGCGATAGCCAGTACCACCAATGATGCCAGTGTTGTCGTGAAGATGTTTAAGACGATCCTATTTCCAAGATTTGGAGTGCCAAGAGTAGTGATAAGTGATGGAGGATCTCACTTTATCAACGGAACAATCAGAGCTCTATTCAAGAAGAATGGGATAACGCACAAGGTCGCATCCCCGTATCATCCAGAGACAAATGGACAAGTTGAAATCTCGAACAGAGAAATCAAGTCTATCTTGCAGAAGACCACGTCAAGGACAAGGAAATATTGGTCAACCAAACTGGATGATGCTCTTTAGGTATACCGAACCGCATTCAAAACACCGTTAGGTACCACTCCTTTTCATATTGTCTATGGGAAATCTTGTCACCTACCATTTAAATTAGAGTATAAAGCCGTATGGGCCGTAAAGGAGCTGAACTTCAACATGAAGACGGCTGCCGAAAGACGTTTGCTCTGAACGACAAGGTTTTACGTTTCAATTCACGACTTAAACTCTTTCCATAGAAGCTAAGATCACGATGGTCGTGACCATTAACGATAAAAGAGGTCAGGCCACATGGAGCTGTTGTTCTTTTGAATGATAAGGGAATGCCATTTACCGTAATTGGGCAACGTCTAAAACCCTACCTAGTAGAAGTCAACGAAGAAGGAAGCGCATCCATCGCTTTAATCGATGCTTCAGAAGCCTAATCTGGACGTCAACCATTGAGCCAACGGTGTTAAACAATCACGCTTAGTGGGAAGCAACGCACTTGTAAGTTTTTATTTCAATTTTTAGTTTAAATTTCTTTTTGCTTTTGATGTTTTCATATTTTATTTCAGGTTTTTCATAAAAATACAAAAAGAAAATAGAAAATAAGAAAATAAAAATGAAGAAAAAGAGAAGAAAGACGAAGAGGAACCGACTTAGGTCATAGAAGCTGTGACCGAGGTCATGAAGAAAGGCAACCTAGGTCACGAGGCTTGTGACCGAGGTCAGAATCAGAAGTCGAGATTTTGTCATTCCAACCATCCTTTGATCTTATGGAACATTCCCAGGTTGTCTATGAGTTTCTCCTTTGCCATACATACTCCCCCAACCTCATCAATCACATCCATTCCATGACTAAAGCCGCAGCCGTTCTGTGAATGCAAATTTCACGATGAGTTGACACAAATCAAATTTGTCCGATCAAATTATCTATGATCAAATATTCAATGATAAATTGGGTATTTTGGGAGTAATGGTCAAAGAAATTTTGATAAACGTGATCTGGATTAGATTATTGTCAACTTTGGAGCATCACAACTGTTTTATGACTGTTCCGCAACCATGAAATTCACAAAAGGGTGCCAAAAATAAAATCGAATAGATCAAATGGGTTATGATCAAATATTCACTGATAATTTGGATATATTGGGAGTAATGATCGAAGAAATTCAGAAAAAGGAAGCTTGGATCACGAGATTGGCAACTTTGGAGATCGCATCCGTTCTGCAGACCGTACCACATCCTGTCCCGCGACCCGCAACTGTTCCAAGACTATTCCACGATCGTTCCACGGACCGTTTGGCGACTATTCTGTGAGTACTCCACGACCAAGCCGCGACCTTATCAAGACCAATCATAGGAAAGATAAATCACCATGGCAAGGATCTCAACCGTGGCCGATATAACATTAATGAGACATCACTACTATCTCACCATCACTTCCACCACCATTCCATCAAAGAGAGGTTTGTTTTATTTTCTTTATTCACCAAGATTATTGATGGTTTTTGGGTTTTTGTCTTAGGAAGGATGCAATTAGAGATTTATCAACAAGAATTCAATGAACTAAACCGAGTTCATTTGATGTCAACCAACAAAAAGAAAGAAACACCGGTTAGTCGTCAACAATCTAATTCGAGGTGACACTGTTCTTAAAATTAACTCTCTCATTAAGTGTGGAAGGAAGGATGTTCCATCCTTTATTAATGCTACTTTCTATTTTGTTGACTTAAGACCTTTTTCCACTTTTTACATCGATAATTTTGCTGATTTTATGTTGTTTTTAGGGAAAATACCATAAAAAACCTTCAACTTTGAACATTTTTCCAACTTAAACATCCAATTTTTTATGTTTCCACTTAAAACCTCCAACTAAATTATTTTTTCAAAACAAACCTTCAAATAATATAAAATGTGCGTAAGGTTGGGTTGACTAACGGTCAACATCTAACACCATTAACAAAAATTAATTTATTTTGTTAAACAATTATTATTTTTCAATTTAATTAGAAAAAACAAAAAAATCATAACGAAAAAACTAAAACTAAGTAAAAATAAAATAAAACAAAAAATAATATATTTTTTAAAAAATGTTAACATAATAAAAATAATATTTACTATTAACAATGCTAACAAATAAGAAAAGAAAAATAAATTAATTGATTATAATATTAAATTTTAATATTATAATAAAACTTATTTTATCTAAATAAAAACTATTTTCTTAATATATATTTTTAATATAACAGTGTTATTATTTTGTGAAACTACGTTTGTAAACATTTTTCTTCCAGTTTATACTATCAATTATGGAGTGAGTTTCTAATATTAATATGTGGTTGGTAAAAAAATTAATATTTTTATTATTGTAAATATAACATTTAATTAATGTAATATTCATTTTTGTTTAATAATTTTTACTTAGAGAAGATAATTTTTATTGTTAATAATAAAAAATATTATTTTTATTATGTTAACATTTTTTAAAAAAATATTATTTTTTGTTTTATTTTATTTTTACTTAGTTTTAGTTTTTTCGTTATGATTTTTTTTTTGTTTTTTCTAATTAAATTGAAAATAATAATTGTTTAACAAAATAAATTAATTTTTGTTAACGGTGTTAGATGTTGACCGTTAGTCAACCCAACCTTACGCACATTTTAGATTATTTGAAGGTTTGTTTTGGAAAAACAATTTAGTTGGAGGTTTTAAGTGGAAACACAAAAAGTTGAATGTTTAAGTTGGAAAAATGTTCAAAGTTGAAGGTTTTTTATGGTATTTTCCCTTGTTTTTATCGAGTCAAATTGTTTTCATTTGTTTTATTGAGTCAAAACTTTGTAGGAAATGATGACCCTATGATATGATGATTTCGACCTTATATATGTTTTGATCTATTTCCTAAGAACAAGTTTTGCAGAATTCGCTAAATAACGGACAATACCTACAACCTCACTGTAGAACCTCTCCCCATTTTATTTGAACATTAATACTTACTTTAATTCTTTCTCATTAGAGGTATTAGATCAGGGAAACAAGCATCACATTCAGGATTTCTTATCCTTTTTATCATCCTCTGTTGATCCTGAATGGCAACTCATTTTTAGTGGTTCCCACCCTCAAACCATAACTTTTTTTCAGACCTCATATTATTCTTTTTTTTTCTTTTGGTTTGTCAGATATGTCGTAGAAACGCGAGAGAAAAATTTTCGACACAGTTTTTCAGCCAGTGAAGACGGGACTTCAGAGAACTAAAAAGAGAATGTCATGATTTGGTTTAGAGATTATTCTATCCTGGAATTTGACATAAAAGGTACCTATTTCGTGCATATGAGACTTGTGTCAATACATACCGTTTCCCCTTTCGGGAAAAAAAAACAGAAAAGATGAGATGACTTTCTTTTGAGTAAATGGGTAGGAAACTTTCCAATGACCCCATTATTTTACTTTGAAAGAGATGATCACCCGAAGGTTGGAAGCGAGGTTAGAAAAATTTCTTGTGATGCCATTATTCGCCTACACCTTTGGTAAAAAAAAAGAAAAAAAAAATGAAAGAAAAAGAAACAGCTACGAAATAAAAGAATCCCATAGCACATGTAATCCCAAGGAAGATGGATCGCTTTTAAAGAAGGTATGGAGTCATTTGCAAAAAACCCCACAGAAAAATCTAAGTCTGGGGGAATTAAAAGAAGAAAGAAAAGAAAAGGAGTGAGGTGTTATACGAACATTAATGGGTTCATAATCTCTTGCGGTTTTGTGACATACGTTGCACCTTCGAATCATCCGTAAACCCTAAACTCTATAACTCCACCACTTAAACACCAAAAAGCCCTTTCATATCAAAGCCGTCCACCCTGAATGATACCTTCTGATGAGAAAGCTCACGCAACTCTTAATGAATACAGGGAGTTAACTAAAGTGAATTCTGAGTTCTTTTGTAGGTTTGAGATGGACGGACAAGAGTTGAGAATGTTGTGAGTCTATAGCGAGAATGTTCTGATGTAAATCTTTGTACTAATGAGTTAGCAGGTCATCTATTGGAGCATGGTCTCTGATCATTGAAGAGTTTCCGTAATTTTCAAACCTCTCCACCGGTTTAGCTTTCTTGTTTGCTTTAGGACAAGCAAAGTCTAAGTCTGGGAGAGTTGATAACATCGTATTTTCGCCAAATTTTTCTATGTTTTTATTAGGATTTTAATGAAGAAACAAGTGATTATGGACACATCAAGGCCATTTTCCACCATTTCCACTTCCAGGAGACTTTTAGAAGTTTTGGAGCAAAAAGCACACAAAGTCGAGCAAAACCCGTTTTAAAGCAGTTTCAGAGCATCATAAGTTTAGCATTCGTTGAAGACCATTCTGTGTAGACAATCCAGAAATGTTTGAGTTTATGGAAAGCTAGAAGAGTCAAGATTCACCTGGGACAAGAATCAAAGCAAACCATTCAACCGTTTGGAAGATACAACCCGAAGAGTGAAGCCATGTCAACCCCGGTCATAAGGAGTGTGACCGAGGTCAAGCCTCTTGGTGACCTCGACCATAGGCCCCGTAACCTAGGCCAGCCTTCATCACCACCTCGGTCATAACGCCCATGACCGAAGTCAGAAGCCTTCCTCCATGCTTGCCTAAAACGCTGAGTTTTGCCCTAAAAACCCTAAAACCGACTTTCTACATGCCATGACCTATAAATACCCATTTAACCAAATATTTTGAGTGTGACTTCCTGACTTCGTGGATCCCCTCTCTGTGCCTCTCCATACTCAAAACCATAAGCCCTAGGACGTCTCTACGGAGCCTCCTTCGTCGCCCCTTGAAGTTTCATCTTTGTTCTTCATTGTTTCTCATCTCTCTCCTACTTTTATTTGCTTTTGGGGAGACAAGTTATTTTCTGTGACATCTAGAGAAGTTTCCTTTGAACCCCCTTTGATTTATTGATTCGTTTATGATGTTTTTCTTAATGATCTCTATTGCGTTTTTTTGCATCATGAGCGAGTAGTTATGTTTGTTGGGTGTTATGGGGTGATTCAAAGGGATTCATGTGGTCGATTGTCTAGGTAGTTAAATCTGGAATTATTCATCATTGTTCTTCGTTCTAGGTTTGTTCTTAATGCATATTTCTTGAGTAGCTAACTTGTGATTGATGTTTGGCGATTTACACATCACAAGTGTTGTAAATTCGCTTGCACTAGCCTGGATGAGTATTGTGTTATAACCTGCGTAAGTTGAGTTCTAGGACTTTACGAACTATAATCGAACTCGTTTTTAATGCTTGGATACATGCGTCATTGCCTGCGTAAGTTGAGTAACAGAGTATCTAGACTTTAGATGATTGATATTGTGTTTTGTATATCTTTTGTTCATCCGTATTTCGTAGTTCATGAACTTCACATCATTGATATTTTCTATTTGATTTCCTATGCATACACTCGACCCATGAAACCCCGTTAATTCCCTGCAGCCCAACATTCCGTTTATTGATAGTTACATCGTTTTATTTCGCATTTATTCATTGCTAGTTTCCGTGACAAAAAACCCAAACCAGACCTCCCCTTTTTTTATTGTTGTCTTAGCCATAATTCTCTCCAACAAATTCGTAACGTGATTTATAAGTCTCTGTGGGATTCGATCCTTAACTACTACAACCGATTCACTGTGCACTTGCAATTATCGTGTGGTATTTCAAAGTAAAAGATTGAAGTGAAAATCGACACACATCAGGTATCCTTGATCCATGATTTCTGCCATCTATACCAACATTTATGATGTATAACCTTCCTAGCATTATTCTTTTCTCCTTACTCCAACTCTGACAACATTTCAAAACGCGCACTACTCCTCCCAAGTCGGTCCATCCCCTAAAGGAACTTTCATCTCTTCCAAAAACTCTTGATAATCGCCAGCATTTGATGGATCATCTGATGGATATGAATCACAATTAAGACCTATGATATCTTTAAACTCATGCAGTGAAAATCTGATTCACTACAAGAAAATAGCGATTTAGCGACTGCAAAAATAGTTGCAAAGTAGTCGCTAAATGGTTGGTTACTACTACAAAATGACTAATTCTTCTAGTTTGTAATAATTAGTCACTAATATGTTTAGTCGTTAATTAGTCGCCAAATGACAACAATTTGGCGAGTAAGTAACGACTAAACCTCATGAACAATTGGTCGATATTTAAAAGTCGTAACTTAGTCGCTAATTTTAGTGACTAATTTGTGACAGTGTTGGCGACTAATTAGCAACTATAGACCGATGTATATATAGTCGCGTAACAATAGTCACTAAATAGTCGCTACTGTTTGTGACTATTTAGCGACTATTTTATGTCTCTTTAATGACTATTTAGCGATTATTTTAAATATAGAGATACGAACATGTTAAGATGTTGCGACTATTTGGCGATTACTATGTGACTGTTTGGCGACTAAGTAACTACTATATAGTGACTATATTTGAAGTGAAAACAAAAATCTGGTATGGTACTGAATGGAACTCGTTTTGTTCTTGAAAATGACGATTTGATTCAAATAATATTTGATTTTAACACGAAAATTGAAATAACATTTAACTATCAATATTCATGAGTTTTATTACAAATGCTAACTCCAACAAGTTCATAAAGAGAGAAGAGTAACATTCATTGAGTGTAACATAGATTTAAGAAAAAGAAAAAGATAAGTAACCTAAGAAGCTGCTGGAGTTGGAGTTCCTGAGGGTGCAGCTGATTGAGTTGCCACGAAGTCAAGGTATTGTGGATCAGTTTGTCGGAGATATTTTTCCACCATCGACAAGTTCTCGATCTTGTCTTTTTTCTCAGCTACAGCTCGGGAGTGCTCAGCCACAGCTCGGGAGGGATCTGCTTCAAGGTGTTCATTATAAGCTGTCTGCTCTTCGATCTTACGTTGAGCATCCTTCAGTTGCTCTTGCAGTGCCACAAACGATGAAGTGTCTTCCCGTTGCTTGCGCTTGCCATTGAGAATATTGTCCTTGAGGCTTCCAACTCCATAAGAAGTTCCTCGTGGATCCTTCTCAGTCAACTGAAAAGTAAGAGAAAACAATAAGTACAGAGAACGAGACTAGTTCTAAATGTAAATCCAACAAACCAAAAGCTACTTAGAAAATCCAATAATCCAAAATCAAAGCAATCTGGTTTATATATGAATCCAATAATTTAAAATCTACTTAACAAATCCAATAATCCATATCAAAGCAATATGCATAAGACAAGAACAAGAAACAATAAGAGCAAACATGTCATTAACACCTCATCAATCAATCTCAACATCAAATCCAAGGATATAAATGTGGAATGTGTAAAATTGACTTGAAAAAGATGGTTGTATAGTAATCTACTGCGAGGTTGCGAGTTCGTGAAGCACAGTCTGAAAGAGTAGATGCCTCTACCTTGAGGTCAGCCAACTTTTCTTGGACGTTCTTCGCATAAGTTTGAGCGATTTTCTCCGCCTTTAGATCGATATACCGATCTGGCCTTGTATGTGTCTTGATGAAAACCTCACCAAGATTAACTAGTCTTCCCAATTCCTCTTCCTGCAATGTTATAATATAAACAATGTTAAAGTTGCAAAGATGTTAGACAAAGAAATAACAGAAATATAGAAGTTACTAACCAGGTCTTGTTGGATTTGGTTGTACGACTTCGGCTCAGATAAGTGGACGTGAGGACCGAGACCATCACGTTCAGACATACGAGCATCAGAATAGATTTGACTCCTTTTCTTTGCTTCTTCAGTGTCCCAGTACGCGCACATCGTTTACCATATAGTCTTGTTGATCCAACTAGGTCGCTTTCGAGTACCCCTCACACCACTAACCATGTCTTTCATCCGGCGTTGACATATCCTCTCAAAATGCTGTTGAACTGTCCCTGTTATTAAGGGATCCCAGGTGTGGGTTTTCTACAAAACAAAGATAATACAATGATATTATTAAAAAAATACACGTAAACCTATATGTGAAGTCCATAGGACAGAACACTATACCGCGGACTCGAGGAAGTATCTTTCTTGTCTCTCTCGAGGCACAACAAACCAAGTATAATAGGGACCATCGAATTTGTTTCTAAAAACTTTAGTAATAGCCCGAACCAGTTTTGATCCTTTGTCCCGAGTAAACCTGCAAACATAATGAAGCAAGCAGCATTAATAAGAGAGGGCATGTTGTATATGCAACACTAAGATAATAGACAATGTCTATGAGTGGCAGCAAAAAACAGAGAGCAAAGGAGAGAAACAAACATAAAAACGAGAATGAATCTGAAATCTAAGATTCTTTGATAGTTTCTATGAATCTCTCTCTAATACATTTTCTAACCAAAGTTTTAATGACATTGCAAAAACCTGAAATCTAAGATTCTTTGGCATTAGCTAAAGAAGTGTAATAAGAAAATGAATTCAATCATAATATGGAACTAATATCCAATCCTAACCAGTGAACACATAAGCCAGACTTTTGAAGCACTACTCAACAAACAGAAATTAAAAATGAGGAGAATAACAATAGGCTCTGATGTATATGCAAGAATGGTTGATTATTATGTCAGATGTAATCTGTATAACTAGACTAGATCATAAACAGAGGAGAACACAATTCTCATATAGTAACATCCATTAGATTATGAAAACCCGATTAAAAATGTAGTTCAAGACATATATTAACTCTTGCAAAATTAAGGAAATTTTCAAATAGGGATGAAACAAACTGATTCATTCTATCCAGTGCATTTTCACAATTAAGAGTTAAGACTCCATAATAAAGCAAAGAAATGTAGTAAAACTGTAGAAGAACAACAAACTTGTACAACCAGCTTACAAAACATACTACTAGCTCTAGCAGTAAAAGCAAACCCTGAATCCTATATCTTCTCTAATATCTTGACCATATACTTACAAGCTTTCAACTTTATAAAACTCAAGGCTCTCTACTTTATAAAACTCAGAAGAGATTTGAACACAATGTAATTAACCAATGGAGTTAAACAAAATGTAATTAACCAAATATATCAATACCAAGAATGAGGACATAAACAAAACAAAAGCATCTCTTTTTCACAGTTGAAAATCGCTACGAGAAGACAAAGCAGAAGCAATGAGAGTTTAGGAAACATACCAAGTAGAGCTTGGCGTTGGTGTGCGAGAGAGGAGGGTGGTGAACCTATCCGGGTATGGCACCCGAAGTAGAGCATTGAGAGCCCTACACGTGTCCTCCTCAAGATCCGGCAGAACTGATTCATCTTCCTCAAAGTTGTTTCCTTGTGAAGAAGGATGACTCTGACCGTGAGAGTTATGAAGTGGAGAGCCTTGAGGATCCTGCAGTGGAGTCGATTGAGGAGGAGGATTTTTTTTTACTTCTTCTGACAAAGGAGTGGCAAATTCTTCACAATGTTGAGGAGGAATATATTGGAAGAGTTGTTGTGGCGGTGGATAACTCCCGATGTACGGTGCTATAGTGGACTGTTGAGCTACGAAAGGGACTTGACTTTGAGGCGAGTGAGTAGGAGGAGCTTGGGCCGCCGGCGTGAAGTTATATTGGGAGGATAGAGGGTTGGTGCCTACGGGTCTCTGAGACACATTAGGAACTGTTCTTCTCCTCTGATTTCGCTTAGAAGGCATGGAAGTTGTAGATTAGGGTTTGAAATTGAAGAAAAAAGAGGAAATAGAAGAGCATTGGAAGATGGGAAGTGCAGATTGGAAGAAGAAATCGAAGAGGATTTGAAGATTGGAAGAAGAAATCTAAGATAGAAGAAGAGTGAATGGGGATCAAAGATAGAAGAAGAGTGAAGATAAAAGAAGAGTGAAAGAGGATCAAAGAAGAAGATAGGTTTTATTTTTAATTTTTTTTAATTACTGTTTTTTTAATTATAGGTTTGTAAATTAGGAAAATTAGGGAAATACAATTAAAGTTTTTTAAAAAAATTGAGGTTTTTTTTTAATTTAACAATCTTACTAATTAATTATATGATATGAATCTTATGTGTTTTTATAATTAACATAATTAACAGACATTATTAAAAATAAAAATAAAAATTATTAGAAATGATAATAATTTTTTTTGAAATTAAAAGAAAAATTATTAGAAATTATAATAATTTTTTAGAAATTAAAAGAAAGCATGTAACATAATTAATTAGTAGGGTTCTTCGTCTTCAGAATCTTCATCAAAAACGATAAATTACACCAGAATTCATCTTCTAATTCCGCGTCTTCGACATCCTAATCAAGGTTTATTGGGTTTACTACCCTGTACCAAATTGTTGACTACAAGATCTTCAACTGTAGTCATCAATAAATCATCATCATTTTCTGTTTGCAGAAGCGTCGGTTCTTTGTTTTCATATTCTCCTAAAATATTTCCCTTCGGATTCACTTTTAGAACATTGAGACACGAGTGCTTTGGTTTCTTTGTGTATGGGTATGGAATATAGCAAACTTGATCCGCTTGAGAGGCTATTTGCAATAACAACATGTATATTAATTGAAGTTATACACACATATATATATATATATATAATATCGAAATGAATATGTGTATTCGTACCTAGAATAAATGGTTCATATTTATTGTATTTTCTCGATGAAAGGACGTCTATAACGCCACAATTGCTCCTTCGAGTGCCTCTACCGATAACAGGGTCATACCACTTACACTTAAAAAGTGTGATTCTCAAATTGACCATCCCCTCTTACTCGAGTTCTATGATATTTGTTAAGGTCCCATAGAAATCCGCTTCATCATATGCATCCATGTAATTTTGACCTTTAACACATACCCCATGGTTACATGTCTTTTGTCCCGCGCCATGATTCTGCATATGAAACAAATAGCCTCTTGTAAAATACATTGGTCAGGTTTTGACCTTATTCAAAGGTCCATGCATTATCTCTTCAACCCAAGTAGGAAATGGATTTGTGGCGTTCCAGTAAGTAACCTGCATATATATATACAATATCAATATATATATATATAAGAATAAATTCATTGTTATGAATATTGTTTAGACATACATATTCTTTCACCCATAAATGATATTCGTCAGCTCTTTTCACTGAGAGTTCTTTTCGGTAAGTCCTAGATATTTTGCAGAAATAAAATCCTCGAACATACTATAGAAGACCAACACAAATATCTGAGAAATCATAGTGGATTAAAACCTGATCAATGAGTGAAAAGTAAGAGATGTCAACTTATATACCTCTCAATTGGCTTAAAATAGTCACAATTTTGTAAAACATATGCATGTGCGCATTGATAGTCTTTCTCTGAAAGCCATATTTCATTCATCTCTCCACTTGGATGGTCGATGTGAGTAAATATATAAGGTTCTCCAAGGACATGATATACGGGAGCTTCACCTTCATCGAATCTTGTTAACCTGACCAATAAGTGAAAAATAATTTACATTGAAATAGATAACATGTATCTACCTTACTTTGATTAATTTAGCATTTACTTTGATTTCGTTTGTATATTCGCGGCAAAGTAGTGCTCTGAGAAATAAGCAATGTCGTCATTAATATATGATTCAACAATTGATCTTGCCGCATATCTTTTGTTCTTTGCTTTCCCTTTCAACTTTTTGAAAAACCTTTCAAATGGATACATCCACCTATATTGGATAGGCCTCCTAATTCAGCTTCGTAGGGGAGATGTATAGGCAGGTGCTCCATCACATCGAAAAATGATGGTGGGAAGATCTTCTCCAAATTGCATAGGATTAAAACTATGTTCTGTTTTAGAATTTGAACGCGACTTTTATGCAAAGTTCTCGAACATAAGTCCCGGAAAAATACTCCAACCCCTAGAAAAGATATTCAAATTAATTAAACAACATTAAGTTACTATAATCATATTTACCATAATCGTAAACACTATAATTAATTAGTACCTGATAACACAAGGTGGACGTTCCGGTCTAGGAGTTCAACAAGGATAAATGAAAGTAGCCGCTCCATAAAAACATGGCAGTCATGACTCTTTATGCCTGAAAACTTTCCCTTGTCCATATCAACACAACTAGCTAAGTCTGAAGAATAACCATCTGGGAATTTAACCGCATGTTTCATACATTCTAGTAAACTTGTCCTAGCTGCTTCTGTCAATATGAAGTCTAGGAAAGGAGCTTTACCCTCACTATCAATATGTAAGTGTGGCCGCGAACAGAATTGTTCTATATCCAATCTTGACATGATGTTGTCTTTTAATTTACCCTTCACACGGCAAAGAGTATTCATGATGTTATCAAAAAAATTCTTCTCTATATGCATCACATCAAGATTATGTCGGAGATTGAGGTCCTTCCAGTATGGCAGCTCCTAGTTATATTATTTTCCATAGCCAAGCTTCTTCTTGCCGTGACCGTTTCCGCCAACGTCTTTTGTTTTTGGTGGATTTACACCATCCAATCACTCGCAATAAACTTGTTCACCGGTCAAAGACTCAGGTGGATACTCTCTCGAAGCATATTTTCCCTTTAAAAAGTCTTTTTTATTCCTCCTAGGTGGATGACCATAAAGAAGAAATCTTCTGTGACAATCAAACCAACATGTCTTCCTTCCATTGGATAGATAAAAAAGACTTTGTATCTTCCATGCAAACTGGACAAGATAATTTACCATGGGTTGTCCATCTCGATAAGATGCTATACGCCAGAAAGTCGCTTATCGTCCACATCAACATTGTTTTTAGATTAAAATTTTGATTTGAGGACACATCGTATGCATCGAATCCAGTAGACCACAACTCTTTTAACTCCTTAATAATAGGTTGGAGGAAGATATTAATACTAGCTCGTGGATGATTTGGCCCAAAATTGAGAATTGTAAGAAACAAGTACTCTGTATTCATGCACATATCAGGGGTAAATTATATGAGTCAAGATCACGGGCCAAAGCGAATGATTATTAGATATGCTAAATGGATTGAACCCATTGGTACATAATCCAAGATAAACATTATGGGGCTCTTCGGCAAACTAGAGATTTAAATCTTAAAAATATCTCCATTCCGCTGCATCAGAAGGATGACACATTTCTCACTCCATTGATTGGTGCTCGGCATGCCATCTCATTGCCGCTGCAGTCTTCTCGCTCTAATACATTATCTTCAATCTGTCACCAATAGGTAGATACCACATACGACTATATGATACTTTTGTTCTACGCTTATCATCCTTAGGCTTCCATCTTTTTGCACCACAAAACAGACATTTATCTTCCTTTTCATCATCTTTCCAAAAGATCATACAATTGTTAATACAAACATCTATTGTATGATATAGAAGGCCTAAATTGTGCATCAATTTTTCTGTCTTGTAATTTAAACATGTCGACTGGTTTCCATCTAGTAAATACTCAGACAATATTTCGCAAAATGAATCCACTAACTTTTCACTCATATTATGATCTGCCTTATTTTGCATGACTCGAGCAGCTAAAGATAATTGCGAGTGACCTTCACGACAAACATCGTATAATGGATTTTTTGCACCTTCTAATAAGTTGTAGAATTTCTTTGAATGGTTAAGAACCAGTTCTTTTACATTCTGATAACTACCATCCTGATGATAGTTATCATTAAAACTCACGTTATAACGAAATGCATCATTCACTATATCCACATGTCTATCTTCTACTACATTACCCACTTCTTCATTCCCACTTATGTACGTCGTATCCACATAACTTGTTCCTAAATCCATATTGATTTCTTCTCCATGCTTATACCAAACATAATAATCTGGCATAAATCCTCTACTATAAAGATGATTCTGAATTCTTCTCCCTAGGATAAATTTATCGTTCTTGCAAATACTACAAGGGTAGAAAAACTTACCGCCATTACTATGTGCTAGAGGCTGGCTATTTGCAAATGTCATGAATTGATCCACCCCCGTTCTGAACTCTGCCGAGAAATTTCTCATCTCATCATCGAACCTCTTATACATCCACTCTCGAAAATTAGTATAATTATGATTTTCTGACATTATAAAACTAAAATTTTCGTGAATAACTTTGATTTGGAGTTTCTATGAATGAGGGGATGAAATGGGTGAATTTTGGTCATATAGACATTTTTGGCGACTAAATAGTGACTATCCTTTGTAGTCTCATAAAACCGGTATACCAACCCAACAACGTATAACACGTATTTTCCCCCACCGGTATATTAAGACTAATAGGCAACTATTATGCCACTCTGTCGGCGAGTCGCATCACATTAAGCGACTAAATAATTAGTCGCCATTTGTAGTTAGTAAAACGCTGTTTTTTGTAGTGAGTGGTTGACCATCAATCAATGACCAAAACTTGTGAATATTCTTGACCGCCAACTGATGTGTGAGAAAGAAATGAACATAATAGGATGACCATATGAACTTCTACCCCCATTAAGTCGATATTTTTAAGCTTCACAAAAAACACCAAGAGATGATTCCCTCAACTCATTCCACACATCAAAACCAATATACATTTTCAAGGTCAAAAATTTAGAATCAAAAAAATTGTGGTTCCTGCTATCGACTTGAAGATGATATTTCACATCTTTGTTGTAAAGCCTAGAAGGGTAAGATGCCATATCTGCAATCAAATCAACAACAAATCAGTCTAAAATAAAAACTCTGCGCCAACATAAAAATAACTCTGCGGCAACATATATAAAAATAACTCTGCGGTTAAATATAAAATAACATTGTGGCTACATATATAAAATAACTCTGCGGCTACATAAAATAACTATGCGGTCACCCAAATTAAATAACTCTGCAGTCATATGAAATTTAATGTCGAGAAAATATAGCAAAATCGCGAAAATCTGAAAAATGTGTCTGATTCTATGAAATCGGAATATCTAAAGAAATCTGAAAAAAGCCGACCTTTCTCCTTCAGAATATTTGGCGAAGAAGATAAAATGGCGAAGATGAAGATGGCGGAAGATGAAACGATGGCCGCCCGTGACGGGAAGAATCTAAGTCGACGATGGGAAGAAACAAAGCCGGCGATGGGAAGGACATGGCGATGGGAAGAAACTATGCAGGAGAAGTTTCTTGTTTCTGAATGTTTAGGGTTTAGGGTTTTAAAAAGTTTTAAATTTTTCAGAATTATTATATTTGTTATATTTCAAAAATTTTAGAATTTTTTAACCCAGGGTAAAGAGGTCTTTTACCCTTCTATTTTTTCTCCTCCTTCAAAATGAAGTCAATCTAGCAATAACACCCCAAATGTGTGTCAATCTATGCAAATTGCACTATATTTAATCAATCCAACACCCGCTAGTCCTGCCAATTTGGTTCACAATCCATGGGTCCCGCCCTGTTAGACCCACCGCGGGGCTGGTGCGGGTCAACAAAACTAAAATATCAAACAAGCGGGGTGGGTGCGGGTTGAAGATTATTACTGTGGGGCGGGTGCGGATCACATTTTTCAGAAATTTGGGTTTGTGGGTATCTGCATATGTGTGAAACTGTGTGTCATTTTAAAGTTTTAGTTTAAAACTGTATGTTGTTTTTAAGTGTGAAACTATGTGTCATTTTAATGTTTTAGTTTATTACTGTGTGTTGTTTTTATCCCTTTCATTGAAAACCCTAATTTCTCTTTTAATCTCATCGAAGTCGCCTCTCTTTGTCTCCCTCTCATCTTTGATCGATCCAAGTCTCTCTTTCACCAGGTTTATCTTCTCGTGACTCTATCTCTCTCTATTTTATCTTCTCATTTTCTTTCACTCCTCTTTTTTATATCATCACTGCTTATTTTATATGTTTCCTTGTTTTTAACAGATTCTGGAAATGGAATTTGAGAAACAAGATCAAGCTGATGGTGGGAATATGCCAAGTAATCCGACTGCTACTAGCTAGGGATCAAGTTTACCAGCAAATGAATCTATGGAAAGTATGAGCAAGAGGAAGAAAAACTCAAATGATGAATCTCTGGAAAGTAAGAGCAAGAGGAAGAAAAACTCACCTGCGTGGGATAATTTCACTATCATCACTAAGATCAATAGTGAAGGTGTCTCTGAACTAAGAGCTAAGTGCAACCACTACACGAAAGACTATGCTTATGAATCACACAAGCAAGGTACGTCTAACTATAACCGACATTCACAAGTGTGCATTAGGACGCCTAGAACTGGTGATGTAGGTGCAATGTTGGTTACTGGAGATGGGAAACTACAAGCTAGAAAGATAGATCAGGGTGTTTTCCGTGAAATGGTAGCAAAGTGCATAATTGGGCATGATCTCCCCTTCTCCTATGTTGAATATGATAAAGTTAGGGCGATCTGGCATTATTTGAATACTGACATCAAGTTTATAAGTAGAAATACAGCTGCTGGAGATGTTTTTAAGTTTTATGAGAATGAAAAGTCAAAGTTGAAGTTAGAATTGTCAGAAATTCCTGGTAGGATCTCCTTCACATCTGATCTTTGGTCTGCTATCACTGTGGAAGGGTACATTTTTTTGACAGCGCATTACGTAGATAAACATTGGAAGCTAAGGAATAAGATTCTGTCCTTTTGTGCTTTGCCTCCGCCACATACTAGAATAGATTTAGCTATGAAGATTGTTGAGGTGTGGAAAGAGTGGGGGATAGAGAGAAAAGTATTCTCTTTGTCCCTAGATAATGCTAGTAATAATGATAGCATGCAAAACATATTGAAGACGCAGCTGGTTATACAAAATGATTTGTTATGTGGTGGAGAGTTCTTCCATGTAAGATGCTCTGCCCACATTCTAAATTTGATTGTTCAAGAAGGGTTAAAGGTGATGGGTGATGCTTTAGGAAAAATCAGAGATAGTATCAAATATGTTGAAGCTTCAGAGGCTTGTGGTAAATTGTTTGCAAGCTGTGTGGATTCTGTTGGGATTAAACTTAAGGCTGGTTTAACATTAGATGTGCCAACGCGCTGGAATTCTACATTTAAAATGCTTGACAATATGATTTCAGGATCAACTTATCCGACCTCAAATCTGTACTTTATGCAAGTGTACAAGATTGAGTATTGGCTAAAAGCACATGAGAAGTGTGGAGAAGAAGTTATTGTCAAGATGGTTGAGGCTATGAAAGGAAAATTTGATAAGTATTGGCATGACTATAGTCCGATTCTTGCAATGGCTGCTGTTTTTGATCCTAGATTTAAGTTATCACTTCTAGAGTATTGTTTCACAAATCTGGATGAGAGTACCTGTGAACAAGTACCTGTGAACAAAAGATGGAACATGTGCAAGCAAAACTGAATCTACTTTTTAAAGCTTATTCCAAGCCAGCAGCCGAGAGCTCTTCATCACCCACAGAAAACTTACAATAATCAGTGGCTGGGAAAGGTTTCATCAATTATGATGTAAGTATCTTAGTATATATTTAGTTTTTGCTACAAAGATCTTACTAATGGCTTGTTGGCATTGATGTAGGATTTCCAAAACTTTCGCAAAAAGAATGTATATGCTAGTGGGAAATCTGCATTAGATAGGTACTTGGAAGAACCACTAGTAGACCTGGACATGTTTGCAAGTTTAAATGTCTTGGATTATTGGAAAGACAACTCTCATCGCTTTGGGGAGTTATCTAGGATGGCTTGTGATCTTCTAAGCATTCCTATCACAATGGTAGCATCTGAATCCTCCTTTAGCATTGGATCACGGGTCTTAAATAAGTATAGAAGTTTTCTTCTCCCACGAAATGTCCAAGCTTTGATATGTGCTCGTAATTGGCTTCGAGGTTTCGAACCATATGACAATGGTAAGTGGTAACACAGAATTTATGATATTTTAGTTATAATTTAATAGATATAGTAGTATTAATTTTAATGCTTTATTGGACAGAATCAGAGGTTGCTAAATCCCATGAGGAAGATGCTAACTTGTCTCCATTAGAATCATTTGCTTCAACTTCATTAGTAATACTTACTACTTACTGCTTTTTCTAGAAATACTTAGTGTTTGTGTTGAAATTATTTAATATCTTTATTTATTTACTAAATACATTTACAGATGAAAGATTTAACTCCACCAAATGACAACAAGTCAACAACTAAAGAAAGGAGACAAAAATAGATTATAAGAAAACAAGAGAATCATTTTCATCCTTTGTAATTTGTTTTTCGTTAAGTTTCAATTATGTTTTGAGTAAAAACAACTTATGTCTTTATTGTACCGACAAGAGAATTTTTTTTTTTTTTAAACATGTTTAAAATTTTTTTTATAATAGCAAGTAGGCGGGTTACCCGCCAACCCGCTTGACTAATGCGGGGTGGATGCGGATATTTAATTTACAACCCGCGGATCAAGCGGGTTCTCATTTTGCAAGTCCATATAACCCGCACCCGCAGCGGGGCGGATCTGACCCGCATGACAGGCTAACACCGGCATAGTGAAAAACATGGTTAAGAGATAGTTTACAAAAACTGGTTGACCAAAACAAAAGACAAAACCAGATCTACAACCATAGCAGCAAAAAAATGTCCTCTGTCGCCCCCAGCGTGTCCAATTCATTGGCCGCCTATCATTGCGATCATCCAAGACTGGCCAAAGCTCTTGATCCGGTCAGGGGGTTTTCTCCAGCACCTCAAATGAGACGAGGAAAAGGTCGGCCATCCTCAGCCCCATTCACAGACTAGCTCCGTAATCAGATTGATCGCAGATCTAGCTTCCCACTCCATCTGACATGCAGTGAAACACCCACCATTCCTTCAGCCTATAGAGAGTTGATGTAATGTGTTATATATTATCAAAGTGATTACAGCTGAATATATAGGCATGAATCTACTTACATAACCTAAGAGATAAGGAAAACAGAGATATACACAATATTGAGAAGATACAATGTCTTGGAGAATATGTTATTCTAGAATGTTCGTATCATATCATAAGAGATACGATATCTCTCCAATATGCCCCCTCAAGAGGAACCGCGGTTCGCGATTTCAATCTTGCCAAACAACAATGCAAAGCAAGCTCTCGATAATGGCTTGGTTAAGGCGTCAGCTAGCTGGTTAGCGGAAGATACATGAGTTACCCATAGAGTTCCAGCTTGAACTTGCTCTCGTATGAAATGATAATCAAGATCTATATGTTTCATTCTTGAATGAAACACCGGATTAGCACAGAGGTATGTAGCACCGATGTTGTCACAGTAGATAACCGGAGGTTGAGAGAGTTTTAACCCAAGTTAAGTGAGAAGAGAACTAACCCAGCGTACCTCCGAAGCTATAGACGCGACTGCTCTATATTCTGCTTCCGTTGATGATCGTGCCACACCCTTGAGTTTCTTTCTAGACCATGAGATCGGATGTTGTCCAAGGAACATGACATAAGCTTGTGTTGATGTGTAATCATCCTTGTTACCTGCCCAGTCTGCGTCGGAGAATGCATGAAGAGTGAGGTTGTTGTCACGGCGCAAAAGAATTCTAGCATTAGCTGTGCCGGCTAGGTATCGAAGTACTCGTTTAGCTGCACTCCAATGATCACTCGTCGGTTGATGCATAAATTGCGAAAGTTTCATAACCGCAAAGGAAAGGTCTGGTCGAGTTAGTGCTAGATATTGTAAACTGCCAACAAGAGCTCGATATTCTGTTGGATTATCAAGTTTCGTGCCCCCAAGAAGCGTTAACACAGTAGAAGGACACAGCGGAGTGGAGATGGGCTTGGCATTCTCCATTTTGAACTGGTGTAGAAGATCAACAATGTATTTCCGTTGAGTGAGAAATAATCCAGCAGATGACCGTGTTGCTTCTACACCAAGAAAATAAGAGATTTCTCCGAGATCTTTGAGTGAAAATCTGGCCGAGAGGAGATCCGTGAATGCTTGAATGTGACTGCTACTTGATCCTATAATGATAATGTCGTCAACGTACACAAGGAGATAAAGTATCACACCATTGGATCGGAAAATAAAGAGAGACACATCAGCTAACAAGTTGCGAAAACCAGATTGAAGTAGGAACTGGCGTAGTTCATTGTACCAAGCCCTCGGGGCTTGTTTGAGTCCGTATATAGCCTTCTTGAGCCGACAAACATAAGTTGAATTATCCTTGTCAATGAATCCTGGTGGTTGTTTCATATAGACCTCTTCATTTAGTGTACCTTGAAGAAATGCATTGTTGATATCAAGCTGCTTAATAGACCAGTCCTTTGATGTTGCAACGCCAAGAAGAATTCGGATTGTGGTTGGTTTCACTACTGGGCTGAACGTCTCATTATAGTCTAGACCCAGTCTTTGATGAAATCCTTTTGCAACTAGCCTTGATTTGAACCTGTCAACAAGACCATTAGGTAAGTATTTAGTGCGGAAAACCCATTTACACCCAATAACATTTGTCGCTTCTTCTGGAGGCACAAGATCAAACGTTCCATTTCAAACCACTGAGTTAAATTCATCACCCATTGAGTTCCTCCACCGTTCATCAGCAAGTGCTTGAGAAACTGTTGCTGGTTCAACTGTTGATCCCAAAGAGATAGTAAGGCTGTACTTCGTACTACGCTTGTGAATGTTATTTGTTTACCTTGTCATCATAGGGTACTGATTGGTCGGGAGAGGCACAGGTGGGTGATCCATAACCGGAGCTTCTTCAGCAGCTATAGGTGTTGGCGGATGTGTGTCAGTATCATCAGTGGCATTATCCTCATGTGTAACTTCCGGTGAGGGAGCTAAAGTCAAGAATGCTATCAAGAAACTCTTGCTAATCTACTTCAAGAGTTCCTTTTTCACCGGTTAGCTCACAAGGGACAAGTTTTGTAAGAAGTATTTTGGCTCAAGAACTTGAGAAGCTTTATGTATATATATAGGGTCCATTCTTAAAAGGGACCGTCAAACAAGGACCCCATAGGGTGTATTTTTAGAACACTAGGGATCCCTATTTGACAACAAAATTGTGAAACAGATGGTCATGTGATGAAGTGATCGGCTTGAATATCTTTTTCTACACAAGGTATATAAATACGACTTAAAATGAAGAATGGTCTTCTCATATTTGTTCCTTGTTCTCAAGTTACCTTTCCATTGTTCTCAAGTTCATGGCCAAGCAATATTAAGGGTGAAGAGGGATCAAGTTTAAGTCTATGGAAAAAGATAAGGGCTATAATAGAGGCCTACACTTAAGTCTCTAGTAAGAGCATTGTTTTGGGGAAATTTATCCACTTGTATCGAGAAAAACAAATTGGTAACCTGCACGACAGTTTTTGCGTCTACTAATAGTATACACAACAGTGGTAGTTTAAGAAACAAAAACTATCATAAACATGAAACAAAACAGCCGCGAGACGGTCGTGAGACAACAATTTATTGATGAAGACTAAAAAAAACAGAAAAAGACAGCAACGAGAAAAATATGACGACACTAGTGAATAAATTTCATTTTGGACTAAATTAAAAAAAATGATGATACTTGTATCAAGGAGCAAAGAGCACCAAACGATTAAAAATGCACAACAAATGCAAAGACTAATCAACGTATAGAGTGACTTAAAGTCTTATGATGGAGAATTTATGGCTCAATAATATAATAAGGAAAAATCATGGATCTAAAGGAAGTTTTGATTTTTCTTACCTCAATGATAATGGAGAGCAAAATAGATCTAGGCTACACAAAGAAAGAGGTGAAGTGGCTACAGTCTTTGTCTAGGTCTAAGGAGATGAGGTGGAGAGACTCCAAAGAAGGTAAAAACATGATAGGTGGGCTGTAAAAATTAAAGGCCCAAAAAGTAAGATTTTTTATTTTTTTTATTTTTCAAGTATTGCACTTAGTAGGGGGATGTTCGACATAATGCATAATTGGGCTATTTGACTATAATATAGTAATATGCATGTGACTCTATATTTCTACTTATGATAAACATACATTTGGACATGGTTACATATATATGCGATTATAAAGTGTATATATGTACGTTTTATTTATAATGTAGGTTTCAACAATATACACAATATAATTTTCTACAGAAAATTAAGATAAAATATTACTCATTGTCTTAACTACTCTCTAAATTCTTACTAAGAAAATAGAGAATGGGGACAAACTGTTGGATATAATTTAATCATCAAGACTAATCGAATAAAGTTCAAGATAAATCTAACAAAATCAACATGTATCTTCTGAGATTATATCAAGACAGATTAGGTGTTATCCGGAAATCTCGCAAGCGACCTTATCAAAGAGAGAATCTAGCTACTAAATCCTAATCTCACGAGGATTAAGAATAAGGGGCAGTTCTCTATAAATAAGGAGGCCAAGGCACAAGTACAGTAGGAGAAAAATCAAGAGCGAGAGCAAAAAACAGCAAGACTATCAACGATCAACCTCTGTCATGATTGGAGTTCATAGATTGATTGATAGTGTCTTGTATCTTGTTATTCACAATCGATATTTAATCAATAAAACATACGATTCTCGACTATATTCTTTGCCTTCCATAGACTCTTACAAATCGGATAACTTTCCCCAAAACAGGCACACCTTGTAAAACATTGGACAAGAGAATATGTGAATGGTGATGAAAGAGGGTGAAGCCTTCCATTACAAAACTCAAAAGATGATTTCTTCGACCGTTTCACATTATGAGTTTTATTATATATATATATATATATATATATATTTTTGTAATGATTTTCTTGAATACATTTGTTTTGTAGTCGACTTATTTCACTAATGTTTAAAACAATACAAAAGAGTGACCCTATTACATGATGTTAGATATAATTAACAAAACATGTGTATTCTAAAGAAACTTAAGAATAAGAAAGATAAAAAAAAGGGAAATTAGGAAGGAGAGGCACACTTGTAAAACGGAAATACAAATCTATTTGATCGCTAAAAATGTTTATAGCAACACAAAACTGTAGAAAAGTATATGCGGATGTAAAGAGTATGAAAGAATATAAAATATAACACTTAGTGAACAGAAAGAATATGTATATTCACGTAATCATTTATGTACAATGAGAAACATATTTATAGAGAAGAAGAGATAAAACTAGTTGTTAACAACTCAAAAATGATATGAGCTGCATGAAGGAGAGAGAAGATGCTGTAGTTAATTCTGGGTTACATAATTAACTCCAACATATTCAACTTGTGGCAAGAACACATGTAACATCCCAATTTTGGCATTATCATTGTTGGGATGTAAGGCCTATCAAAGCTAAGTAAGAAAAAAAAAATAGTAAGTGTGCATGTGTCGTAAATACATTATGTAAGGCCTATCAAAGAAACCTAAGTGTGCATGTGTCGTAAATACATATATTTATGTGTGTATCTTTGAAAGTCGTGAGCCAAAGAGAGGAAGCTTGTCGTTGTAACTAACATTGGGTTCATTTTAACCATTTTGCTACTAATAAATATCATGTCTAGTGTAAAAATTAAACCTATTTATATTTTTATACGGTGCACTTGTACCCATTGATCCTATGCTGGCTCTGCCTTTTCCACCACCATCTTGTTCTTCGTCTCCGTTCATCACCGTATTTCACCCGGAGAGATTCGTCACTACCGGTTCAGTTGGGTAAGGGAAACCTAACATGGCTATGTCTTCTTCTACTGAAATTGTGTCTTTTGGACTTTGAATTTGTGGCTTATGTACCAAGTTATCAGAATTTTAGTGAGGAAGAAGGGTGAAAACTCTTCCAATTAGGTGTCTTGATGAATGATTTCCAGCCAGATCTGAAGGTATTATAGCGATTTCTTTACAGTTATAGATAGAACTCGTTACCAAGAATCAACAGCAAGTGACGGCTCTTCGATAAGAGGTAAACTCCAATCATAATTCAAGTTACAAGTTGGCCAAAAGTCATTGTTTTCTGAATCCAGAAAATAACTATGAGATAAAAGTTTCAGATTTAAGTTGGATCTTTGGGGAAGGAATTCCGGCCAAACCTGAGAAAGTTAAGCCAAAGAGACAGTGGTTCCTGAAAGAGAAAGTCTCGGGGAAGCTGCCTGAGCTGTCAAAGTCTCCGGAAAAGGTAAACCCTAGCCACCACGACGTTTTCTTGTTGCAAAAGAAACAGCTGTGTCTGTCAAAAATAGAAACCCTAATCTGGCTTTTGAATGTGTTTCTTCTGCTGCAAGTTTCCAGAACGCAGTCTCGCAATCGTATATCGCTAATCGCAGTTTTCAACCAGATTAAAGCAAAGGTGAGGACGGGATTTGTGGAAATACAATTGTACATTCTAAGCATGTTAATCATGAATTGCTTGTATAGGCTTAGAAACTATGCGATTAGACGTGTGTCTATTGATTGATATTGTGTGACATGGTATGATGATAGAATAACTTGATATAAAACATGATGGCTGGTGATGAATGATTATATGCTATGAGATGATCTGATGTATGAATATGGGATTTGTTTCATGCATTATGCTTGGACGAACATGGGATTTGTTTCGTGCCTAGTGGTTAAGCCAATGGGATTTTGGTTTAGCGTTATTGATGATTTTTTTTTATATTGACGAGTATGCTAGTATGATAAATATGTGATATGTTAACTAAGCATGAAGATAAGATGATGATATATGTTGATATTAATAAATTACTTGATGATTTAAATAGTAATATGAGCATGTGCTAGGTTGAGAATTGTGTGAAACCGATATGTTTGTTAGATATATGTCTAGCAATGTGGAGTCTAACTCTATGCTATGTAACGATTGTTAAGTATGAGTAGATTGTTGTCATTGTATTTCAGTGGGAAATATTGACCCTCTCACTGAATAATTAATTACTTACCTCTTTTCCTTTTATTTTTCCTGAGGTTAGATTTTTTTAAGGGTTTTATTCGTTGTTCGAATATTTAAGTTTCCGGTTTTGAGCCAAGCCATGAAGTCAACACGTTGACCATGCTGTGGTAGATAGGGTGTTACAACACCAACGGTTATATTTTAACAAAAACATATTACACAACTTCATAAAGTGAAACATATTACAAAAAAAACATGTTTCCAATGCACGAGTGAACTATAAAAACATGATGTAACACAGGTCTTACACTTATAATGGATTTCTAAAGTAAATCTGCGTCGCACGCAGCTAAAATTGAAGTTATATTTTATCCTGAAGAGCAAATGAGACAAGAAACGAAAAGGAATGTATATATCATTGCCTTTTGATACAGAGTCTTCTTCGTTATAATACTCAAAAAGAAAGAAAAGAAAAATAAGAGATAGAGAGGAAATAAGTATGCATTGTATGATTTCAACAAATAGCATAGAATAATAATAAACCAAATTATTTAGAAAAGTACTGTTTGGTGAAAAAGAATGGAATCAAAGGTTCATTCATAGACTTTGCATTCCTTCACCGCCGGGTTTGTCTTGCAGAAATCCTCCAAAGGATCTCCACTTCCACCAGCTACCTCTCCCGGCCACTTAGCCGCGACGAGGTGAGCCAAATCCACTACTCTTTGGCTAAACGTAAACCGCAAACAGTAAATAAACAATCATAGGTTAAAACTGAAATCATATAATGTGTTATAACATCTCACCTGTAACCCCACTCGTTGTCATACCAAGCGACCACCTTGACCATATCATCACCCATGACCATTGTGAGGGAAGAGTCAATGGAGGTTGAGACATCAGAGCACCTGAAGTCAACTGAGACAAGAGGCTCGTCGCAAACGTCTAAAATGCCTTTCATCGGTCCATTAGCGGCTTTTCGGAAGGCCTCGTTAACATCCTCTGCTGTTATGCCTTTCTTCTCAACGTTCACTACAAGGTCAACCACTGAAACATTTGGGGTTGGTACACGGAGTGCAATACCGTTGAGTTTACCCTTCAGCTGTGGCAGCACTAATGACACCGCCTTCGCTGCACCTGTACTGGTAGGTACTATGTTCAGTGCTGCGGCTCTTGCACGCCTTAGGTCTCTGTGTGATGCATCTAGAAGCCTCTGAAATATTCATTGCAAACATATATATATGTTAGTATTAGTTGGAGGAATGTATTGGGTCACATCCAAGTAACATTTCAATGCTTTGTAGTACAAGCTATAGGAATGTTCAGTCTAGATAAACCGAACCCAAATAACCGATCCATAAATCGGTCCAACCAGATTTATGGAATATGTATTCAAAAACTTAATCCTAACCGAACATAGAAAGAAAACACTATGCAAAATGTTTTTGAAAAAATGATATATTTGTTTAAAATCCGAAATCAAAACTGGCTTAGATTGAATACTCCTAAGTAATACAGGTAGTGTTAATATTGAGCAAAGATGGAATCATGATAAGTATATATTACTTGGTCTCCAGTGTAGGAGTGTGTGGTTGTCATTGTCCCCTTGATGATTCCTGTAATTCATTTCATGTATGAGATATAAAAGAAACCATTTTGAACACATATTGAACAGAGAAAAGCAATTTACCAAATTCTTCATCTAAGACTTTCGCAAAGGGAGCCAAACAGTTTGTGGTACAAGATGCATTACTGCCAAGACAGACCAAAAATGAAGCATTATCAATACTCAAAACTAATTATTATCTGAATGAGAATGGTTTAACTTTAAAACGAACCTAATGATGTTAGCGACATCGTGACCATAGTCTTGTTCATTAACTCCCACAACATATGTAGGGATATCAGCACCTTTAGCTGGCGCAGTAATGATCACTTTCGAGGCTCCGGCTTGAATGTGCTTCCCTGCTCCTGGCCCATCAACAAACACTCCTGTTCCCTACATATTTCATTATCTATCAATCGAGTTTCTTTGCGATTCGCCATCATATAATAACATTAAAGCTTTAGAATTTCGAATAGAACATCACCTCGATAACAATGTCAATGCCGAGTTCAGCCCATGGAAGCTTAAGAGGGTCTCTGTTTGAGACGACTTTGATGAGCTTACCATCGACACTAATAGTTTCATTATCCACAATTTTCACTTCAGCCTTGAATGTTCCAAGCATGGAATCATACTTAAGCAAATGTGATGCCTGAGATTTTCATCAATGTCAAAAATATGTTCCACAAGAGAGATCACAAAAAGTTAACACATGACTTACGTTCTTGACACCACCACTGTCGTTAACGACAATAACTTCAAGAGGAGAGTCCTTGCGGCCGTGCCAACACCTGAGAAAGTTCCTACCAATCCTTCCAAACCCGTTAATCGCAACCTTGAGTTTCGCCACCGTCTCTCCTCTAACAGGAATGGATGTTGTCACAGCCTAAATATTTCACAAACTCATCATATATATATACACATTCATATATAACAATACCGTTGTTGAATCAACCAAATCAATCAGTCACCTTGGGGGTGATTTGTGCAGCTATGGTCTCAAAGAAAGATGCTTCCCCACCATTACTGCTGACTCGTAGGCCGGAGAATTCAGCCACTTCTAGCCTCTGTCCAGTTAGTAACAAGAGACACAGATTAAACAAACCATAAAACACACATACCCATACAGTTAGATATAGGGACTATGTACCTTGGAGGAGCATTGAGCAGGGAAAGAGTGGATAGCACTCTTAGACTGCAGCCTCGGGTTAACCGGAATTCTGGAGACGGCAAGAGCTGCATGTGTGGCCATAGCTGCGGAAGAAAGAGCTACGAATACCACTGATCAGTTTTTGATCATTGGCATATATACATACTTACACACCCTTTGATTTTGATCAAAAGGAACCTATGGTTCAAAGTGAAGCATAGGAATATGTGGTTATTATGTAGGTAAGATACAATAGAGATAAGATTGTGTAAGCCATTGAAATAATAGTCATCACAGGTCTCTCAAGTCCTTTATTTATTTGTTCTTATGTCGTATTTTTCCCTCTTCTAGAACTTGGTTCAAAACCCGGAAATTAAGTAGTCTACTTAACTTAGATTTAGAATATTATGATATCTTTCGACACGGTTTCACGAAAAACAGAGAAGGTTGTGGTTTTGAAAGATAAATGAAAAGTTGTACAACATTACAAAGAAACAACAAACAATTATTTGGTGTCATACTGATTGATTCATCTTTCTAAAACAGATTATTTCAGGCCGTAGCCTCAACTTCATCGGTGTTTAAAGCTGCACCGTTTGGGGTATCTTCTGATTTGAGCTGAGAGGACACATCGTCGATAGCAGAGTTAAGCTGAGCAATTTTCTCGGCCAGTACCTTCCGTGTTTTCTGCATTAACAGTACACAGTATTGTGAATAAGTAAATCAGCTAAAAGAAAAACGTGAAAGAAGACTCATCCATGTTAATTAGGCTTAGCAATATGTTCTTACGACAAATTGCAAGATATATTACAACTCACCTCCAAAGCTTTTTCCTCGTCATATATGAATTTAGGCAATTTCCTCATGAGATCCTTACGGTCTGCTCCAGCTATAGCCTTGCTGATCTGATATAATTCACAAAAGTAACATCACGCATTGACGAATCTTAGTCAAGGGGAACACAGAGAGGTTTAGAGTAATGAATACAAGCTCTAAGAGTGATCAACTAAACCATTTGAAACAGAATATTACCTGTGGTGCATATACACACCCGAGGGCACCGACAATGAGTCCACCCAAAATAAACCCTCCGACAAATAGGCCCGTGCTGCCTGAACCGTCATCATCTCTACATGATTTTGATGATATTAGACATTTGTAAACAGTTTATGTAAACATAGGTTGCCAATTGACAAGTAAAATACATGATATCTTATTCAGGAGGCATGACGTTTATAGTCGAAATATCTACACTCTCTATCATTTTGTTCAGAAAACATAACGGATTTACAAGAACTGCACCTTATGATTAACTGATTATGGACATCTCAAACAATAATTTATCAAAATAAGAAGAGGATCAACTCTATACCTGTATGCTGATTGAATGGTTAAGATCTTTTTGCTTCTAGGAGCAGAAAAATACAATTTGTTGGAGCGATTCAATCCAAAAGAAACACTAACACAATTTGCACTTGGCTTCAATGAAAGGCCTAGCACAAAGAACAAACAAAGGTCAGCGACGAGAGAGAGAGAGAGAGATCATCGTACTCATGAATTCCAAAGAGACCCACAAAAAATATGAAAGTAAACCATGGATGTGCCTCAAGATATCTAAACTATGCTAAAGGGCAAACAAAAAAATGGATTCAGAAACAAAAATTTCCAAACTTTTATCTCTTCAATAAACTCTCATCTCAACTTAAAGCTCTTAAATTTGCAACTCAGACAAGTTCTGACAATGGATCAGCAAAACCAAAAGAGAGGACCCTACATTAAAAAATCATCAATTGTTATCATCTGATTTAGTTATATCCACAATACATAAAATCACAATTGAGGGTGATTTCAGTAATCTAGATACTCTTATACACAATCAAATTGGGAAAATTCGAAAATGATGTCAACCAAAAACACACACAAAGAAATATTCACTTTCAACTACGAAATGAGAAATAAATCCATGAATGTGCCTCAAGAGATTTGTAAACTATGGTAAAGGGCAAACACAAAAATGGATTCAGAAACACAAAGTTCCACACTTTACATCATTTCAATAAACTATGAAACAGAGCAAACAGAAAATTTCCGATCTTCACATCTCAGATAAATGCTTTTCAATTTCTAAAATTTGCATTTCAAAGAATCAGCAAAAGCAAACGAGAGGATCCACAATAGTAATCTAGATCGTCTTATACACAACCAAATTGGGAAAGTTTGAGTTACTGAGATACTAATTAGAATCGTCACATGGAATTTTTCGGAAACACGATCAAATCTCAAGATATAAGAATGAAGAAGAGATAAGAGTCTATCGCTTCACTGTAAATATTCGAGAGATTGAAGAGCTTTACCAGAAGAAGGACAGAGTTGTTGAGAATTCCTGGAAAGAGAGAGAGAGGTAGAAGAAAGAGTCGCCATGGATGGAAGAAACTGAGAGATCCTAAGAGCAGTTGTGACTTCGGAGGACGTTCGATGATATCTAAGCTTCTTCGATTCAGTGGTAATTATAATTTAAATTATTAAAAAATAAATTATATCATATGACAAGAATAATAATTAAGAAAAACAGGGGAAATTACAATTCCGGATATGGTTTAATCCGGTTAGAGTTATGTTTTTTTTTGTGTGGAGAATTTGTTAAAATAGAATGTTTTTGATCAAATTTGATCATCTATACTTTTTTTTTGCAACTTTGGTAAAATATAATTTTTGAATTATAGAAACTCCATTATACCCTTAATTTTTAAAATTAACAAATTTTAAAACTTCTATCTCAACTAGAGTTTTACCTTTTTAAATACAAATAATATATAAATATGTTTTTTTCCGAAATGTTGTAAACCATTTTAATATTTGACATAAATTACAGGGATAAAAAGAAAACGGAAAATTCGAAAACTACAAAAGCGGCAAAGAAATAAAAAAAATACAGAAACATGCCAAAAGATATAGCGAAATAGCAGACGTCCCAACATACAGAAGAAACCAGGCGAAGAAATACTAATTCCAAGCATTGATGCCATAATCCTGAAGGACTGGAGTCTCGATCCTCAAAGCCGAAAGGAACCCTTCTCCGAAGTCCGCGCAAACTTCAGGCAAAGTGATGAGGCTATCAAAACAGTGGTGAACCATAGATATCAACACAAGAACAGTTTCGAGCTGATCCTTGTCCACGACACCTTCAAATGAACATATTCATATCTATTTATGAAAAGTTTCAATTCCGCTTTTTTTGCTTCGTGTCAAAGCTATATATGGAAATCTGGATATATTCTCATTCATCTAGAGGCTCCATATAACGTCCATAGCTGCACCAAACATCACATGATCAAGCGAATCCATTCAAGACTAGAGTTTCTTTATTTGGACCCGATTTCATCAAAATGTCAATAACTATTTCTCAACTGATTAAGCACGATTTGGAAACCTTCTGCACGTTCAAGAGGCTTCCAAGAATACATCATTACATGCCCAAGCTGTCAAGATACAAGGAACCTCATGTTTTCCTTATTTGGCCAAAATCAAGCTTTAAAGGTCATATCAATCAAATAATGGATTGATTTATAATTTATGCTGATTCATTTCCTTATTTATTATCTTAGATTAGCCATGCAGGAGCCTATAAAAGCTCAGCTCTTGATTCATTGTAAATCACCATTGAATTTTGAAAGAAATAAAAAAAAAGCCAAAAATTTTCTCACTTTTGAAGTTTCGGTTTTGTTTGCTTATCTTTTATATTGTGTGTGACTCACTTAGAAAGCAAGTGGGATCTATGTCTTTGTATGCGATTCACATAGACATTGATTTGTGTTCTTATCACAAAGTCATTCGGCAATTTTGTGTGGCGAACTTCGATCCATCTCTTGTTTGTTATCCGTCTCATCCATTTGTTTGAGTAGAGAGCAACATACGGCCAACTGGTTAGACTCCATCTCCTATCACCACGCTTTTTGGATCCTATATCACAAAGGAACGCCTAAAACTTCTTCTAGTGACTAACAGAAAAACGCAACTACTCTGATAAACCATAACTCTTCTGGCTGTAAGGGAGCATCTACGGGCAATCAAAGAAACCACCTCCGACCACCATTTCTGAGCTTGAGAAGCCATGAACCATCTCCCACAGAATAAAAATAGGCGGCAAAGCCAAAAGCGCCGACTCTATTCAGCGCCGAGGAACCCCTGAGACTTGAAACGAAACCAACAAACACCCACCAACTCTGAAGCTGCACCATACACCGATGCACACTGCTGAAAGGAAGAACATAGTAGCCGAGAAGATAAAGCATTCAAAAGCCTAACCTACTCTCTACCACCAAACCTTAGCCGAAGACGAGACTGCATCAAAGTAGCCTCCACCAACGAACTACCGCAGCTACTTTATCACCCCACCATGTCGCCGAAAACTACATGCCAAATGCTTGTATCCTCCACTAAACCTAACACTTCTGCCACATAGCCAAGGAAGAACAAACACGTTTGGGAAAGCCGGTAAGGACCACTGCAGATCCGAAACCAATCACGGTCCATGATGTCACCACAAACCGAGACAAGGAAACCTCCAGCCAAACATACACTCATAACATGGATGGCGGTGGCTCGAGGCCACTGAGCCATCCATCGCTGAGTATAACCAATCGAAGTGGCCATAACCCCCGAGGCGAGCCACACCACACGAGCTGAATAACATGGCATAGACAATGACTTGAGCCAACACCTCTGTCAAAAATCACCTCATCCGATGGAACCACCAATGCATTTCAGATCCAAACTGCGACCGAAGCAACCAAAGAAACAACCTCTGACGATACATACTTCACCTTAAGCCAAAATCGTGAAGAAAATAACCCCTTGATCTAAGAAAAACTACCTCATTACTTCAAGCGGATCTCCAAATCACCAATCAGATCTGCCACAACATAGCAAGTTCACCGGTGAGGCGAGATGAAGATCAACCATTTGCCACTGAGGAGCGGCTTGACAAGTCTGGAGAGCCTTCCATCGCGGAAAGCATAGCCGCTGCTACGGGATGAGGGAACAGCTTCGCCATGAGCCGGAAGAGGAGGATACTGGTTGACGGAGAAGGAAGAGGTTTTACGTCCTCAAGTATCACTCGACTTTACCCCTAACACCACTAGAATCAGCCCGCAAAACAGCACAATCGAGACCTCCAGAACAAAGACGAAAATGGCGGCCAGAGGTATTTTTGTAATATACTACATGATTGTTGGTTAATTTGCTATCAACATTGATCAAATAATAGTATATAGATTACAGAAAATAATTTTATGGATTTTCAAATACAAATAACCAAAAAACCTAAAAGTTTGGCCCTAAAACTTTGTTTGATGAGATAAAAACGGTTATGGTTTTAAAATGCAGTAGTAGAGCTTACAAACTCTAAAGTTATCCTACTAATATCCCTCTGATTATATTAAACATTGGCCTAGGCCTTTACTTTAATTGTTATTTTTTAGGGTCCTAAATACTTAATAAAAATTATAGTTTATTGATCAAATCTGACCATTAATTTCATTTATGTATTACATTTGGTACTCATTTCACTTTATAATTTTTTTTGTTAAAAAATCAATCTTATTATATTATCTTTTATATAACAAAAGTTTTAATTTTAAAAAATTTGTCAAGGGCCTCATTAACTTTGAGCACGGCACTCGCTAAAAGACCATGGTTCCGGTTTCTACACTGTTCTTTCAATAATGTTAGTTTGCAATCATAGATGCTTTAAATAGAAAAAAGATATCTAGTGCTTTCACATGCTACAGGGAGTAGTAGTCTAGACTTTTTTTTCGAGATCTCCCAGTTACAAAAGTATAATTTTTTATTTTGATATTTATACTTTTGAAAACTTATATAATTTTAGTAATCATTAAATCTCTCGAATTTTAATATTATTGAAATTGATTATTCCTTAGTTAACTTGAAATGTTATTGAGCGACTGTTACTATTGGTAAATCAATTACAAATGAGTCGTTTGTGAGAGATTTATAACTATTTGACAGCAGTTGCTATAGCAATCTAATATTAAACTTACCAAAGTACATATAATATGTAATTATATTAAAAATCCAAAAATTGTATTATTATAATAAAAAAATCTAATTTTAAATATATCAGAGAATAATTAAATAAATAATTTATATTAAGAAGTTTGAAACATTTTTCTTATATACAAGAAATTTATTATAGTTTCAAATATATTTTAGTTTAGTTAATGTATGATATATATATATATAATGTATAAGAATTGACATGATAATATTTGACAAAGAGGATAAAATTTTGTTTTTATTTTTCTTTTCAACTTTGGAAAATTTTACTTTTATATAGGATAATAAAAAAAAATTACCACCTACAAAGCCATACGCTATAGTTTTAGTCATTATTGTCGAACATCAATGAGTCCACTTAGATATGTCAAGTCTGCCAGATCTACTACTAATTCTTCTAGCAAATAATTATAAAATACAAAAATGGAATTCAATTAAATAATGATGTCTATTTCTGTTATTAACAACGTATATTTTTTTTTATTTTTTTTTTTGCATATTTTCAAATTTCTCCACCAAATATTACGCACTCATTCTTCTCCGTACATTTCCAAATAAAGAATGTGGGAACCATGTTAAATAAGAAAAGGAAAAAAATCTGAAGTCAAATAAATAATAAAAAATAACTCACCGGATTTGTCTACACATTTTCTACTATTTTCGTATGCACGTCAATGGCAACATCATCTTCTTCCTTTGTCCTCTCTTTCTTTCATTAGATCTAGATTTTATTGTCTCTTCTATGTTGATATTGAATTTATGATTGTAAAATCATATCAAAGAAAGAAATATAATCATCACGTTTTAATAAAATGGCTGGAGGTGGAGGAGGCGAAGGTGCAAGACAGCTAGATCAAACACCGACTTGGGCCGTCTCTACAGTTTGTGGTGTTATCATTCTAATCTCCATTATTTTGGAACTTATCATTCACAAAGTTGGCGAGGTCATTTCATACACAACTCATATATTTTATGAATCATTTTCTTGTTTTTTATTATTATTTTTTTATATTTTTATACTCTTAGGTTTTCGAGCGAAAGAAGAAGAAAGCTTTGTTTGAAGCTCTTGAGAAAATTAAAAATGGTACAAAATCCCGAATTTAGATATTTTTTTTACTTTTATTTAGTTGGTGTCTAGCTAACTCAATCCGTTACTTATTGTAGAGCTCATGGTTTTGGGATTTATTTCTCTACTTCTAACATTTGGCCAAAACTACATTGCAAGTATATGTGTTCCATCAAAATACGGTCATGCGATGTCGTTTTGTGGTCCATATGATGGACCTAGTGGTGATGATGATAATAAAAAGCTTAAGAAAACAGACCACGAAATGAAGCTTCTCACCATTCAACGTCGTTCTTTGGCTGATGCTCCTCCAGTGAATTGCGAGACAGTAATATTTATGATTCTTATTTCAGCTTGTGGCTTGAAAATTTTATGTTGTTTATATTTGGTCGAAACAATTTTTGTTTTTTTTGTTACAGGGTTATGTACCGCTTATATCACTAAACGCATTGCATCAAATCCATATTTTCATATTCTTCTTGGCAGTGTTTCATGTGATATATAGTGCTATAACCATGATGCTTGGTAGAGCCAAGGTATTTGAATAAATACTTCACCATCTCTTGATGATCATTCATTTGATTGAATAAATATTAATTTTTGGTAAAATACAGATTCGTGGTTGGGAAGTATGGGAGGAAGAGGTCATCCACGAACAAGAAATGTTGAATGGTAGATTAAACATAATTTTCAAATGATATCTACAAAAAATGTAAACTTTCCCTAACCTTTCTTTAATTGTTTTTTTTGTAAGACCCATCAAGATTTAGACTCACGCATGAGACATCATTTGTCCGAGAACATGTCAATACTTGGGCTAACAATAAAGTCTCCTTCTACATTGTACGGATTTCCTAGAATCTAAGTGTGCTATTCTTGATCAATCGGTTGATTTCTTTTTCTTAGTTTTGTTTTTACATCAAATTGACCTCTTTTTCTAATGGAAATTGAAAATACTTTTATTTTTTCAGATGTGCTTCTTTCGTCAGATACTCAGATCAGTGAGAAAGTCTGATTACTTGACAATGCGACACGGGTTCATAAGTGTGAGTGCATTAATATTTACATTAATTTTTATAATTATCAGTTTGTGATTATTTTTTTCAAATTTTTTTGTATTTAGGTCCATTTGGCACCTGGTATTAAATTTGATTTTCAAAAGTATATTAAAAGATCGTTGGAAGACGACTTCAACGTAGTTGTGGGAATAAGGTAAATAAATATAACCTTCTTTTACATTTTCATTTTGTTTCTTTTCAATAATTTTTCATAATTTTTTTTTTCTAAAGAAATCTCTCATTCATGATGACAGACCCGAGTTGTGGGCCTTTGTAATGTTCTTTTTGCTCTTTGATGTTCATTGGTTAGTCTTCATTTATCATTTTCCCACAATATAGTATCTTTTCTTCCGTTTCGAACATAGAAACTAATTGTTCATTTTTATTTATAAACAAACACTTAATAGGATGGTATATTACTGCCGTAATCACCATGATCCCTCCACTGGTAAGTGATTAGTTAATTTACTATACAAAGATCATTATTACTTCAAAACAAGAAAAGCAAAAAATGTTTTACATGCTAATTGTTGTTAGTTTAAAGTTAACACTAGCCATAGGAACAAAGCTTCAAGCAATTATATCATACATGGCATTGGAGATTCAAGAGAGACATGCGGTAATTCAAGGGATACCTGTTGTCAATGTCTCCGACCAACATTTTTCGTTTGGTAAACCTGCTATAGTTCTTCATATGATTCACTTCGTTTTATTTCAGGTAAATTAACTTTGTGCATATTATAAGATTATGTGTTTCTGGTTAAGTGTCAACAGGTTTATTAGCTTGTATTGGTTCATTGTAAACTGGAACACTCTATCTATACAAGAGTCTGGTGTAACAGAACCAGTTTGAGAGAAATAACATCATACTCTCTTATATAGAGAGAGTGTTCCGATTTACGAATGAATCAATACCTACAAGCTAATTTATCGGGTTACACTTAACCAGAAATACATGATCTTATAACATATTAATAAATGATAAATGTGATTTTTAGTAATGATTTACATTTTTTTTTCCATTTTGAAACTTTTCAGAACGCTTTTGAAATTACTTACTTTTTTTGGATATGGGTAAAGTTCTCATAATTTCTTTTTCTAATTTCCTTTATATTGATACTAATTTCTTTTATAAAGTTATCTTATAAGGAGTTATAAATGATTCATGTTGCAGTATGAGTTTGGGTTAAGGTCATGTTTTCATCACCATTTTGGCCTTATAATCATTCGTGTCTGCCTAGGGTGAGTAATAAGTTCATCACAAGAAAAATTAATATTTTGAGTTTCTGACAATTGAACACATGGTATTGGATTTAGGGTGGGAGTACAATTCCTATGCAGTTATATCACACTACCCCTTTATGCTCTCGTCACTCAGGCATGCCACATCTATTTTTTATATTAGATAATATTCTTCATAGAAAAAAATTGTCATATCATCCCTAATGTCTAATTTATTTGATAAATTATATATATATGGGATCCACGATGAAGCGATCAGTGTTTGATGAACAAACTTCAAAAGCATTAGAACAATGGCATAAGAAGGCGAGGAAAAAGAATGAAAAGTAAGAGTCCACAGTGGACTTTAAACTATATATACTAGTGAATGCCAAATTTAACATTTTAGTTTGGTTAGGTGATGTCTAACAATCTTTCTTTGGCAGTATAGAAGTTTTATTTTTTGGGCAAAAGGCAGTAGACTTTAGATACGTATTTATCTATGTAACATGGTTTAATTTCATGCATCCCTACTATGTCCTATTTGTAATTTCTTCTTACATATATAATTTTAGAAATATAGAGTTATTTATACATTTGCATTCTTTAGAGTTATGTGGAAGATGTATGATCTATTACATCAAAATATGCAATATAAATTCACTATTTGGGATCTCCACATTTTGGGCATTGTGTTCCTAAGACCAATTCGCAAGTTAGTTGATTGATATTATGTTTAATGAAACGGATACTACTATTGTTAGTTCATAAGCTTACCTTGTATAGCAGGCTATCAAACATTGCATGAAATCTATCAGAGGAAGCTATCAAGCAAATCTTGTGAGCATGGAATAGTTTACCTTACATATGAAATAGAAATACTCCGTTTTATAGTGCACGTTTTATCCAGGAAAAAAGGATAATGTTATAAAAAAACTTCCCTCGTACTTCTTCTCCCGCCACCATATCCCCAATAGATTCTTCTAAATTTATGATCCATGTCTTATGTTTGTGTTTGGAGACTGATGGTGTTGGTGTATAACACAACAACTCTTTGTGAAAGTTTGGAAGTATTTGTTAGAGTTCTAAAAATTTTAGATCTAACAAAACTATGCATATTAATAAGAAATCTTGAAAATCTCGTATTTAAATAACGAATTTTATTGAACTTTCTTGTTTCGTAAATATGAAATGTAAATTAATATATATTTTACCTTGTACCTATAACGAATTTATTCAAAAAAAAAAACCTTAGGGAAAAATTGTAATACATCTTCTTAGATGGAACTTTTCAATGACAATTTTTTAAAATTTCAATAATCTGACTGTCATTACTTCAAAATACTCCTCAATTAATATTATATAGACCTTTTCAATCAAAGAAAAATGATTCAGGATGTCAAATTTGCAATTTTGAATAAAATACATTTTACTAATATTGTTTTTGCAAGTAATTTGAAGCTCAAGAATAAATATACAAACATAGAAAAACCAACAAATGCATCTTTATTGTATAACGTAAAGAAGAAGAAAGAAAACAAAAAAAAAAAGCTCCACCTCAGCTATTGCAACCTCACATCTGGGTTCCTTATAGATTTAAGCCACATATCCGCCATAACTCTAGACGACAAGCTCCACAATATTTCTTCCTCTTCTTCCACACTTTCCTTCTCCTTCTTCTTAACATTACTCTTCTTATTCCCTTTCTTCCCCATTCCATATTCCACAAGCCATTGTGCCGCCGTCAACCTCCGCTTCTCCGCCGCATTCTTCTTCACTCCCCCAACGTGCAAACTTGCCACTTTCAACCCTTTCCCTTCTTCCTCTTGCGCTTGCACCGCCACCACAACCATCCCTCCCACCGCCTCATATCTCCTCGTCGGATCTCGCAACTGCACCGTCGCCAAAACCGTCAGTGATTTCTGAGTGTGATTCTCCTTTAGCCACTCATCTAACGGAATGGTAGACTCGAGTGGATTCCTCTGAGCTTTGGCCGCGGAAACCTCGAAAGGAGCATCATCCTCAATCATGTCAGCTTGAATCTTTAGTCCTTCAATCACCATTTCCTCCAATTTCTGCAAAGAAACGGTTAAAACCTCCTCTGCCGACGTTAGTGGATTCTCCTCCACGTTCCAGATTCCAGTCATTATCCTCTCCCTTCTTCCGCTATTCATGGCGTTAGCCATCGTTTTAACCGCTGCAACAGTCCGCGCTGCGCTCGTGTTCGCTCGCTCTTTGTTTCTCCCTTGTATAATAGCTGACGCTATTCCTTCGAAAGCCACTTGTTCCCCTGTTTTCCCCATAAGCTCGTCTATCCCCATAAGCGAAGATATCTTCAAATCTAGTTCCTTACCTAAACCCGCCATTTGGTGAAAAAGTTCGAATCCAGTCGCTGATCCGGCTTCTGGTAGTATCTGTAATAGATATTTGAGATTCATGTTTTTATGATGTTTTTGTTTTTGTTAAGAAAATATTGGTTAAGACCTTACCACAATCTGTTTCGAGATTTGCATAACGAGCTTAGGAGTATCTTTCCTCATAACGACCGTGTCGAAAGGGTTCATTGAAACTAAGTAACCACCGTCTCTTGTTTGAACAACGCAACCGATCCCTTTCCCGAGATCTGAGAGGTAATTCTCAGATTCTTCATCTGCGGATTCGCTAGACCGCAGCTCAGAGATATCCATTTTATGCTGGTAGAATTTGAAACTCTCGGTTTCTTCATCCTCAAGCAACTGAAGGAACTCTTTTGTCACTGTTTGTTCCTCTTCATCTAACCTCTGTGACTCCGTTTCACCTTCTGCTCCATCACTCTCGTCTTTCATCATCGATTCAAGCGCTTTGATCTGCTTTGCAATCGAATCTAGCTCGGTTAGCCTCATTATATGCCGTGGATCATCAACATTAACAGGTTGTTCATGTTGTTCCTTGATCTCAACAGATCTTTCGCCTATTGTTCCATCAGATTTCTCAGTTTCCATATCATCATCAAACTCAACTCCTTTATCCACAACTTCAAAATCAGGTTCTTGTTCATCTTCTGGTTCCTCTGTTTTCTTACTCGGCTTCTCCTCAGGCTCATCTAGATTCAAATGCTCCATTACTTGAAGATCTGATTCTTGCTCCGCGGCTGTCACTGGTGTCCAAGAGGCCTCACTCCGGCTCGTCATCTTAGGGCTGGGCACACTAAACGATGTCTTTGATTGCTTTCGCCCAAAGGAACCTGAGAAATTCTTAGGTTTACTACTAGGTTTAATCCCAAATTCACCTTGTTTTCCATAAATCCCAGCTCCACCATCTTTCTCCATAATCTGAAACCCTAACTTGAGAACCAATTCACCTCCCTTAGCCTTACCTAAAAGCCCCCAACTCATATCCCATTGCCTAACCCTAGCTCCTTGAGAACTCATCTTCTCCACTGACTCCTGAATCAACTCAGTTAAATCTACTACATGTTTTCCAAACTCCAGTTCCTTAGCGTCCACGGCGAAGAGATAAACCAAAAACGGACGAGGCTCAAACTTCGCCGGACTACCTTTCCCATTTGCGGGCGAGTAGTACACATGGCACTTGATGAACAGCGTCTCCTCGAAATCAGCAGCCCCTTGAGAAACCCTACACGGCATCGTTTGAACCGCGCCGTCTTTCGTTTCCTTCTTCCTCACGCAAACCCCAAGACGTAAACCGTTCATCGACGCCGGTAGATTCTGCGCCGCCACAACTTCGACTGATAGCAAACAGCTCAGCTTTTGCATTCCGATTCGAACTAATCCGCGAATCGGCTTCCAATTCCATATCCCTTTTTTCTCTTCCTTCCCACTCAATCCAGATGAAGACTCCTCTGGTTTTTTGATACTCCTATTCTGAGTAGTCACATTCTCTTCCTCTTCTACCTCAAGCTTTGGTCTTGACCGCCATGGAGACAGCGACAAACGTCGAGTACGCGGCTTCGATACTGTCAAATCCTCGGCTTTTGCTGTACTCACTTCATCAGAGGTAACAAGTGATGGAACAGAACTGCGCGGGAGAGCGAGAGAGTTGGTTCTCCGGTTTACCTGAGGTTTCTGGTAAAGGTTTTCACTTAAGGCTTCGAGTTCAGCTAAAAGCTGTGTGTTGGAACTCCGGCTACCGGAATATTCTCCCGCCATGATGAACAAGGTTTTGTTTTTTGTTCCCAGAAGAAAGATGAAGGAAGATAAGGGTTTAATTGTGGAAATCAGAAAACTTTATTGTGTGGTTAATATTGTTGATAGGTTTCAATGTTTGGTCTGTACGATACGAAATTTTTTATTTATTCGTCAAGGATTGGATGAGGATTGAGAATGTCGTGGCCTTATGTCTCGACTCTCAATTCTGAAAGTGACACCAACCATCTGGTCCCAGATAATTAAATGTCACGTAAGTTATGGTTTCTTTTAGGTGTGGGCAATCCGGTTTGATTTTGGTATTTCGATATTTCAGTTCATACAAACTGAAACCAAATCAAACTATTTTAATCCGGTTCGATTCAATTTTGGTTCCGGTTTTTTTTTCTTTTTCTTGGTTTGATTTTTGTCTAACTAACGACTAATATATAAATAAACAAATAATGATTTATTTTGTATCCTTATAATTCTACCAAATTTTAGTAGATATGTATATCTTTTTTGGAGCAAACGGTAGAGGTATAAAACTAAAATTTTATTAATTTCAGTTTTTTTTTTCGGTTTGATTTGGTTACACAAAAATGAGTTTAGATTGGTTTCGGTTTAACTATTTTAATTTGGTTTGGTTCATTTTTACAGTTGCCGGTTTTTTACCACCCATAATTTGTTCAAACGTTTCAGATAGTTGGTCTTAAACTGGTGTGTAGTTGTTAGAGTTTGTGAGATATAAATAAGTAAATATTATATTCTATAATCTATCTATATTTAATATATATTATTTGAGAAGCACGCTTTAGAGAATAACTTTATCTTCGCGTGGTAATTATGGGGATGTCATGCTTTTTAAAACAACTAGATTAAAACTTTTTAAAACAAGATAACTATTACTAGACTAATTACACAACTAGATTCGATCTGCGTATCGCGCGGGAGATAATTTAATTTTAAAAATATAATTACTTTTTATATTTTCTTGTTATTGGTCATATATGTTTTGTTTGACATATGTTATTTGATTTTTTTTATCGTTTTTGTATATGTTTAGATTTGTTTTTATAACTTATATTTGTCAGTAGTAGTATTATAGATGTTTTAATATAAATTTATTGTTTGTAGAGGAAATTTGTTATTTCAGATAAATTAAGTTAAAAGTGTAGTATATTTCTTAATCTAATCCAAAAGTTTTTATGGATTAACAATTCAAATTGGGCCTAGTAAAAAGTTTTTAGTTTTATTATGACATTCTAATGTTGGGTTTGTCCATAACTTATTGTTTTCAAAAGAGTATGTAGCAATATAAAATGTTGTTGGGTTTGGTGTTGTTAAATTAGGCCCATTTGAAAAAAAAAATTGGGATGAATTGACTCTTGCGATCGCTGAACATAATCAAGGTGTTCTTCAATCTGATAAAATTCAAATCAATTAGATGTGAACCTCTTACGGAAGAGAGTTTCGGAGAGGCTAATCGGCGTTGATTTCGTGGTTGATTGGATTCGTTAAAAGATAAGTGTGTCGATTCCTTGCTTATTTTTTCAATTTTTAAGATTTAAGTTAAAACAAATTCAATTGAAAATTCTCCTTTCATTATCAATTTAAGATGATTTTAGTTTTGAAAAGTGTTTGAATATATATTTTAGTTTTGTTTTCTTTGTTGGTTGGTCATGCAAAGTTTCTATTGTTTGTACTCATGTTGACAAACGGTAATTTAAATTTCTGTCGAGTAACATTATTAGCTACAATTGATAGATTTCCGACAATGAAGATCTTCATATGTAAGAATTATTCAAAAGAATATATAACTGTGTCTTTAAGCTGGTTTTCATTCATTTTGACTAATTTTATTTATTATATTTGTCTCTCTGTTTAAGATATAATGGGAAGACGAAGTCAGGAGTTTAGAACTCTAGCTAGCGGATGGGAAAACAGAGCAACTGATTGAAGACTTTTGATGAAAGATCTGTAACTCTGTATTACTCATAAACAGTTAGTTTTTGTTTGAATACTTATAGAAATTTAATTGTTTAGATTCATTGCAACTTGTTTAACTAAGTTTGACCATAACACAAAGATCAATAATTAACGAAACAAACATAATACATTATGAAGTCTAAACAGAGGATTTCATAATATAGCATAATAATAGAAACAGAGCAAACATAGTCTAAGGTTTTTGATAATAAGATATAAATCTTACTAAAGTTCATGCTTTAGAAAGGAAATAGTACTTGATATGAAGAGAGAGTTTTAGAAACTATAGTATTCAAACCATTGAAGTTCCTCTTTCTCTTTCTCATCTTCGTAAATCCCTCTGTGAAGAATGACCTACAACACCAAAGTATGTTTCATCATACATATTATTTCTTTGTAAACTATGATGCACTTTTTATTTAAATTAAATAATATGCCGCAAAAATTGTTCTTACACGGATTTAATCTCACTAAGCTCCTCCAATTCAGGGTTTAACATGATCTTCGAGCATCCAACTCCACTAATAGCAGATTTCTCGCCTAAGTAAAAACCATATCAATATATTAGTTCATTCTTCCACTGCTTCCAATTAATTTGACCAAAAAATCTTAAAAATTAAACACAAACCTTGAAGCTCTGAGGTCCTCCAAAACTGCAACACACTAAAAACTTTAGGATGCTCAATAAAATTAAGATTATACTGTCCTTCATGCCACTGAGTCATAAAGTCAACACATGCATCTCCAATGGCACACCACTTAATAAAATTACCACTGAAATAGAAAAGCAAATTCGTACACACTATCATAATAGATACCAAATAAACTTATAGCAATACAAAAGCCAAAAAATATGGTCACTTACTCATGATCCACAAGTTCAAATCTAACAGCCATACATTGATAATCAACCTCATCATTTCTTGCAACATATGGGATTCTTTCAGGACTTGAAAACTTCTTCACCACTCCATAAAGATCTGTGGCAAATACAATGTTTCCCAAAAAATCGAATCATCAATAAAAATGTATGCAATTTATATGTCAGTACTACGGATGGCATTTTAGTCCACTCAAACATCAACCTATAAACCACATAAGAAAGACATTACAAGAACAATCAGGTTATATATTCTGCAAGATAACTACCATAATATTATTAAAGTCAGAGAAAATAAATTCACCAATTGGAAAATCTTGACCAATAGGACCTTTTAGTAACTCAGCATAAGTTGATGGAAATTCAAAATATCGACTGTCTGAATGTTTAGCAGAAGCTAAAACCGTAGTGCTCATGGTGAACACAATCTGGTAAGCATGTTTGGAGTTTTTAATAGGTTTCACTTTATCAGTGACCTCAAAACCTGATATTATAAACCATCATTCTTCTTGTAGAGCCTCTGCATGTAACTGGTCATAGCAATTTTCTGGAATAGAAGCTTCAATTTTCTCACTCTGAATAACGAAAACTGTTATTAGACAAAAGAATTAAGAAGAGGTAGTTCTGTTGGAGCAAAAAAACGATATAGTATTATGAAGATCTTACATTGAAATCAGCTAAAATCATGTTGCAGTATGAATTAAGAGCATCACGTTTGTCAAACCACAAACTAAGTACTTTCACACAAATTTTCTCATCACAAACATCGATTCTCAAAGCAGATAAAGGAAGAAAACCATCCATTACATTGAACAAAGGATAAAAAAAATTCTCTAAGGAGAAATTTTTTCTTTCTTTAACTTAATAAGAAGAGAATGGAGATAATATAGGATAATGTGTCTTTCTTGGTATAAGTTATGTTTGCCATTCTTCCGATGGAATTATATTGAAATTGTGACAGAAGATTTTTCTTTTTAAAGAACCAAGAAGTTGCAATAAGTTATTCGTTGTATTGTGTTGTTAAATCTTTCAACTTTAGTAAGAAATATTTGTTTTTCCTTTTCTTTTTGAATGACAATATAATGAAAAGCTGGTATTATTCCAAAAGCGATATCGTAATATTCAAAAAGTATCAAGTATTTGTCATAATCTGTAAAAGAAGTAATGATTAGATTTTTGACAATCGCAATTATAATATAATTCAATTAAATTAGTTAGTTTGAGTTTATGATATGATTGAGAATAATATGCAAATATAAAATATAAAATGTTATGTAATTGATTCTTAGATTAGTACACGTTTTTAAAATATGGAATGAATATTAAATTAATACTAATTGGTTTATATTAAAAATATGTTTCATTATATAGTTTAACACCGAACAACTATTTGGGAAGAACTATGAAACCAATTTTTTAAAAAATTTCTACTTCTTGAAACTTATTATGTGTAGTTTCTTAACTAAAAAATAAAACAGTTGTTAAATAGAAAAAAAAAAGAAAAAGAAAATGAGAGTATAGAATAATTACAGTATTGTAAGTTCAATATCATTCTTAATTTGTAAAACAAAATCTCCACCGTTGAATGATTCCCACAGCGTCTTCATTGTAGGAATCTGTATCAAGTATATGAAGTTAACAAATTTATAATGGAATTTAAAGTTATATGGAGTATATATATGATGTTAACAAATTTATAATGGAATTTAAAGTTATATGGAGTATATATATGATGTAGGATCGGAATCACACCAATCTCAGATCACTTGATGATCAAAGGGTTCCAAAACCTAGCTTAAGCGGAAGGTGAAAAGAGATAGAGATGGGGGGTGATGGATTGACTCACTCAATCGATTGAAACAAAATAAGCTGAATGAATCACTCAAACAACTAATTCTGTGGTTCAATAGAACTTAAAGAATCACTCAATAAGAACTAGAGAAAGAACAACACAAGAATTCGCAACTTGTGAAAAGAGAAGAAAATACTTTCTTATTAAAAATCTCGATTAAGGGTCCCTAAAAATGATACAAATGACTTGAGCTTTATAGGCTCGACCTCTAGGACTCTCTAACAGTCTAATAATTTAAAATGCAAAGAAAATACATGAAAAATGAATGAGAAATATCAAAGGGATTATCTTTGATATAATGTAGCCGTTAGGCTTTGAATGCTTGGCCCAAAAAGGAAAGCTCGTGGACTCTTATATCTTGACAGCTTCCATGGCACATTAACCCTCTATTAACTCCCTTAAGACGCACCAAATCAAAAGATAGCCATTGGGGTTGGCCTTTCAATGCTCTCGGGTCCATATATGGTAAGTCTTTGTGTGTGGTTGAGTAGGGTTGGATCCACCTGATCCAATGGTCATTTATGCACATGAATACTCTCTTAGGGCTCTCTAGTTGATGTAGAAGCTCCCCTGGTTTCCACACATACGTTTGAAAATATCCAAAGTTGGAAAACTTCAAATAAGGCAAATCGGGTGAAAGCCGGTTTAGGAAATTACTATCTTCCAAACAAAAATTGGTATTGACTTGATTCCAATTCGCCGTGTGCCTCTGAAGTATCAAGATTGTAGAACAAATCATTTTGTAGCTTAAATCTTCTTGGTTTGGTCGAAAATTCCAATGAACCCGTGTATGTCTAAATCGGATAAGTTGGGAGTCACCCAATTTATAAATTGAGTAACTTCTTCGTGTGAACTCCGATTGAGCCACTTCGAGGTGCTTGATAGTTGAGCTAAGAATTTATTCCAAGTGTTCGTTGGGCGGGAAGAGTTGTTCTTGAACTTCATTTGGTCTAGACAAGGCTCGTGAGTTTTCTCGTGTCGCCTAAGGTGTTTGTGGCTAGCACCATGGTCAATGCTGGGTTGGATGTCCGCATCAATATAACATGTTAGATAAAAATAGTCATAATGAAGAACTTTAACTTAGAAGATTGACTTTACCTGCAAATTACGGTCTACCCTAACCTTTGTAAGATGCTACATTGTAATAGAAAAAATGATTAATGTTCAATAGTAATAATATTGAAAAATAAGATTAGAAATGAAAGCACTTACGATTTACCAAGCTAATGAAGATTTTGGAAAACTTCTTTGAAAACAACATTTATTGTCTTCCGCTGTTGAGTGCCAGCATCATCTATGATTAAAATCTTCAAACTTTTTCTAGATGTAACTCTACAGATAGTTACATATAACTGCCCATGCAAAAAACTAGGGTGAGGAAAATATAAACCAACATTTTCTAGTGTTTGGCCTTGACTTTTGTTGATTGTCATTGCAAATGCAACTGTCAAAGGAAATTGCCTGCGCCTCATTTTAAAAAGTAGTTTAGCATCAGAATGTGTAATAACCATTCGTGGAATGAACACCTTTTCACCAACTCTAGTTCCTGTGATAATCTTAGCTTCAACTACATGATTGCATAGCTGAGTTATCTGCATATTTGTACCATTACATAGACCTCCAGAAGGATCAATATTCCTTAGTAACATTACTGGAGCACCAATCTTCAGCTGCAAACTATGATTGGGTAAGCCAGATGCTTTAATGCTATTAAGAAACTCAGAAGAAAAAACAGAATCATCCTTTGCATTAACATCACATAGACATATACTATCAGAGGAAAGATATGTTTTTTCTTCACCTGTACACATTAAACATGTTACAATATTAGAAACTTTTAAATTGTTAGGACCAGAATTTGGAGATAAACACTAACCTTGGAGAAAACTAAGCATGTACTCATTGATCATCTCAACATCTAGATTCATTGGGCACAAAATAGCTCTGCCCTGCCAGAATTTTGGTTCTTTTTCCTCATTTATTGCAGATCCATAAACTTCTGAAACAATAGCTTGAATAGGATCATCACATTTACTAATAAGGAGATATCCTGGAATATCAATAAACACTTCTCCATCGTTTGGCTCATTCATTTTTCCATCTCCAATATCCAATATCCACTTTGAAAACTCTTATATCTCCTTAGCTTTCTCTGGATCTTTTTCTGCCATAAGTCTCATATTCTTTGTTAACTTTAACACTGTCTCATCATCCCAAATATCAAAAGAGTTAAGAGATGCCAAAACTATATCAACACGACTTCCTTTAAGTATTACAAGAAGAATTTGCTTGAAATCTACTCCAAACACGAATACTTTTCCTCCAAAAGGTCTATTGTCTGGATCTTTTATGATATCCCTAAGACTCCGATCTAAGGATTCAAAACAATGCTTACCCATCATAGGAGCTTCGTCCCAGATAATGAGAGATGCTTTCGATAGTAACTCTGCAAGATGACTACCAGGTTTAATGTTGCAAGTAGAGAATTCATGAGGATTAATAGGAATACTAAGCCTCGAATGGGCTGTTCTTCTGCCTTTTAACAACAAAGATGCAATTCCGCTAGAAGCAACATTGATCACTATATCTTCTTCTGCACAAAGCGCCACAGAGAGTAGCTTCCATAAAAATGTTTTACTAGTGCCACCAAAACCATAGATAAAGAATACTTCTCCTCTCTTATTTTTAGCAGCTCCAACTATCTTGTCGTATATAGATTTCTGCTCTTCTGTTAAATTGCATAAATTTTCATTGAGATCTTGTAACATTTCATCTTGGTTGTAGCTCATCTCATCGTGTAGCGTCAGGTTCTCATCTTCTGCTCCAAAATTATCATTAGGCCTTGGCATTTCCTCAAATCTTGCCAGAGAACTTCCATTTCGTCTTAATAGTTTATGAAGTTCAACCAATGTGTAATTCTTTAGCTGCTCAACACTTAACTTAAGACCTAAGTATACATGTTTTTATGATTAGAATTAGTAAAAAAACAGAAAATAAGTGGAACTGTGTTAATAATCAAGTAAGTTAATTATAAATTAAATTACCTGGCTTTTTCCGTTCATTTCGCTTCTTCTCGAGGATATCTTCTGCCAAAATATGCCAGGTTTTATCCCATACTAACTCTAGTTTTGTCAAATTGCCAGATAGTAGCATAATCACAAAAAGATTACGAACAAAAGGGGCTAGTGCTGTGAAGCTAGCTTCCTTAATACCTTCAATATACTCTTTGTCGTCATCTAATAAGCCTAACATAAAACATGCCTCCTTGAATGATTCACATACTACATCATTCACAGTCTTGAACTCATCATAAGACATTGCCTCTTTTTTATGATTTAGCATTACTCTAAGGTAAAAAAATTGTCTAGCTGAAGGAGGAATATATTGAAGTCTTCCAATACATTTACCTCTCTTCCGTAATGTCCAAATCTTTGCCTTCAAATTGTAGACAAACATAGTTGGTAACTCAGCATATAACAAACCCCTTGCACATGGATGGTTCCTATTGCAGTCAAACCATGCTAAAATCCATCATAGAATCAAGCTTCATCTTGAAAATCCTTGAACAAATATCAGGTCTTTCCTCCGATTTTAGATTGTGTTTTGCAAGGAACCTTTGAATTTCTGGCCATTTAGGATTGCAAGTGAATGTTATGAAAAGATCTAGGAATCCATAGTACTTAAAGAGAGCCATAGCATCCAAATAATTCTCATGCATATATCTTGGACCTCCAGTGAATGATGATGGGATGAATATTCTTTTTCCATCAATTTCCAATTCAGATTGTCCTTCTTGGACTGCTTTGGTAAAGTTACCAAAACTTTCTGATCTCAAATTAGACTGGTTCTTTCTAACATAATGTAGCCTGTTTGACTCAATCATTGTAAAACCATCGACCAAAAACTGTTGGAATAAACGTCTAGACATAGTTATAACCTGATATCCAGTCTTCCGTATTTGAATACGATAACAAAACCATTCCCTCATAGTTATATCCTTTTGTTTCCTTTGTTTGTTTCCTTTGCACACAATCCCAATTCCCAGACGGTAACCATCTTCTCCGTAAGGAAAAAGCAATGGATATTGTACAGGTAAATAGCATGGATGCAATTCATCAATTCTCTTCAGCGTACCATGTACATCCTCAAGAACTATAACACGTTTATCCATGTCGCAACTAAAATCACCAACAACTAATGCAACAACTTCAGAAGAGGTTGGCAAATTATAAATCCTTCCATCTTTCTCACGATTGTTAATAAGAACCAACCTTACAGGTTCACCGAGGTCAGTTTTGAACCTGCCTCTAGCAAACCTAAATGACTGGACATATGCATTGTACTTATTGAGCATATCCATTAATCCCTGGACTATTTCTGGTCTCATCCGATTTGCTTTTGTTTTTGGTGCTTCTCTTGGAGTCTTACTGGAAGTGAAAATTTGAATTTTTTAAACTACATAAATACATAAGATAGGCATGATATATGAAATATAGATTATAGATAAATAGCAGAATTAATACCTTAATGCTGCTATTCTATTTGTTACTTCATTTTCAGTACCGTGAATATAAAGCTGATAAAACTTAGCCTTCTCATTAGAAAGATGCTTCATGCTACCAATCCTGTGATAATTATACCCATACAGCTTAAAGATCTTCAGACCTTTTCCTATGTTGATTGAATTATCAATCTTTCCATCTAGAGATGTAAAAGCAAATGACATATTATAAGGTCTAATTAGCTCTTGAAAGTGCCTACTCATCTCATTATCATCTGTGAGTAACCCCTTTAGAAATTCTGGTGGTTCTTGCAACTCTGGAAGTTTGATTTTTCCACCCATACAACACATTGTGAAGACTGGATTTTTGTTACGTCTATTCTTCTCAATTCTCTCGTTATACCATATAAATGCACCACAATGTTTACATTCATGAATAGGATCTCCATCATCTTGATATTCTACAACATGGAAAAAATATTACTCTTGTAAAAACTGCAAACAATTTGTGTTAAATTTTTAAAATATATATCAGGTTGTTAATATCATCCTTTGCAATAGTGGGCGTATAAGAGGTTGAACTTGATGCGGTATTTGTATTACAGAACTGACCAAAAACCTTCTGAAAACAATTAGCAACAGCTTTTTTAAATTGTTCAGTAGGATTTGAGGTCTTTACTACATTCTCTATTGTATCTGATTCTGAATCATCTTCAAATATCTCCTTCAGAGTTAGTGCATTCAAATAATGGTTCTCCATCTTATACACGGGAGAAAGAGTCTCTAAATAAGTCTTTATTTACTAAAATAAATTACCAATATTATATAAGAAGGCAAATAAACAGAATGCCTGCAGAATCATAATGATTGGATTGAAATGAATTTATTCCTTTCTCAAATTGAGTTATTGTAGATGAATAACCTACGTAAGTAGGATGATTAAAGTTACAATGATTGAATCATGTATAGAAAACCAAAAAAATGTATTAGAATTCTTATCTTGTGATTCAGTTAAATAGTTTTTACTATTAAAACTGTTAACATCAAAATCAGAAAAGTTATTCCTTTGAGGTTGGTTGATTTTTCCTTTCCCTTTGTCGAAAAATCTACTGTGGTTTTATGGTGTAGGATTTTGAGAATGTTTACTTAAGCTTGTATACTTTGCTCTTAGATTGACTGATTACATATAGGAAACAAATATTATTAGGGTCCGTAGAGAGTCTAGTCATTCAGAGGTTGCTAGCAAATTAAAGTATAGTTTTCAAATTCCAAACCAGTTTGTTGTGTGATTCCACTCTCTTGTAGGTCGTTAATCCCTGATTGTGTACGTTCAAAAGTACCAATAACTAATAGCATGAAAATAATACAAAGTAATGTGTTAAACAAATTAGATGAAACAAAGCTATTGGTTTGATATATATGAAGCGATCAGAAAATTACCTGGGTTTGTATTTGATGGTGAAAATTTTCTTTCTATTAATTTCTCTTTTCTATTGATACATGCTTGTTTGATCCTCTGTTGTTTTGAATTGGTAATATCTTGAAGAACTGGGGTTTGCCCAGTTAAGCAATTGCCTGAGCCAATTCTCGGACTCATAGGAGGTGCGAATAAGCATTAGGATCTTGATTTTCAGTAGCTATAAAACATATTTTTTTAAAGTTAATATTTTGGTAAGATTCAATAATATTTTGATGGAACAAAGAAATTGTACTTACATGTTTTCCTTCTTTTAGGAACAGTTTTTTTATTGTTTTTCTCAGCCACTCTCTTCTGATTTGGTTTCATAGTTGCATCGAAGTTAGTTTCCTGAGCAAAAAGACAACTAAGGAGACGAAAACAATGAGATAATGGATGATTCAAGTGTGAAGATTTGATAAATTTATAGTTCCATATATTCGACTATAAATTGCTTGATTATAGTAATTGAATTATATATGAAAAGTGAGACAATCTAGTGATTGTTGCTTGATTTGCGGAATTATATATTTTGAAATGATTTTGGTGGTTTTATTTTTCATGATTTTGGGTACATTGATTATCCAACAAATAACTGGATTATTAATTTTTATATTTTGTTTCTTATGTTATTTATTTTGTAGGTGATGCATAATATTTGATTATTCACTTAATCAAATTAATTATGATTTGTCAATGTGTATCAGGTATGTCTACATCCCTCATAAACAATAAAGTATATATTAGAAATTCAAGATGGTTTTAAATATCTTTATCTTCCTTTACCACTTAAATCTAATGTTACATGAT
>CM051364.1:9118939-9166755 GCA_028015245.1 Cardamine occulta
ATTTTAAGTGTTCACCAGACTTTAGCTTACTTATTAGTCAATGGTAGATTCGTTTTTGGAATTACTCTTGAAAATCTTGATTGTTAAGGATCTGAGTTAACGATTTTCTTGTTACTGAGATTTGAAGTTGATTTGGTGGGCTGGCCTATGATGAGATTCACTTTTTTGGCTTTTGTTTTTGATAGAAAAATCCATTTGCATTGATCTCAGCATCAACGAAGCAACATCATAATTATTAGTTTTGTAGTGGCTCTGATCATTAGTTTTTGAGATTGTTTGTTTTCTAAAATTGTTGGGACTTCGCATTTCAGGGACTATTAATTTCGCTAAAGTCATTGACTTTCTAAGACGGCAACTTCAACCCTAATTCTTTGGGTAATCCTTCATTAACCAATATTTCTTTTCTGTGATTACCTTTTTTGGAATCATTAGTGATGCTTAGTGAATTCTCTATGTTTATTTGAACCTTCCACTAGCAAAATAGAGCCATCAACTTGACTCTTTAGCAGGTTCACAGCTTTTTTAACTGGCTCACTTGATTCTTTCGATGATCGTTTTGAGGTTTATTTTAAGTGTTCATCCAGACTTTAGCTTATTTATTAGTCAATGGTAGATTCGCTTGGGAATTACTCTTGTAAATCTTGATTTCTAAGATCTGAGTTAATGATTTTCTTCTTACCTAGATTTTGAGTTGATTTGTGCTTGCCCAATGATGAGATTCCAATTCTTTGGCTTTTGCTTTTTGATAGAAAAATCCATTTGCATTGTCTCTGCATCAATCTAGGCAACATCATAATTATTAGCTTTGTAGTAGTTCTGAGCACTAGTTTTCAGAATGTTTGTTTTCTAAAATTATTGTGACTTCAGATTTCTGGACTAACAATTTTGCTAAAGTCATTGACTTTCTAAGATGGCAGCTTCAATCCCACTCATTGGTAATCCTTCATTAACCAACATTTTTCTGTGATTTATTTTGAATCTTCAGTGATGCTTAGTGAATTCTTTATGTTTATTTGAACCTTCCATTAGCTTATAGAGCTATCAACTTGAATCTTTAGCAGGTTCACTTTTTAACCTGTTCACTCTCATTTTGTGCTCGTTGAAGTTTATTTCAAGTGTTCATTTAGACTTTAGCTTACTTATTTGTCAATGGTAGATGCTTTCGGAATTACTCTTTTAAATCTTGATTGCTAAGGATCTGAGTTAATGATTTTCTTGTTAACAAGATTTTGAGTTGATTTGTGCTTTGCCCATGATGAGATTCAATTTCCTTTGGCTTTTGTTTTTTGATAGAAAAATCTATATGCATTGTCTGTGCATCAACTAGGCAACATCATAATTATTAGCTTTGTAATAGTTATGATCATTAGTTTTTGAGAATGTTTGTTTTCTAAAATTATTGTGCCTTCAGATTTCAGGGACTAACAATTTTGCTAGAGTCATTGATAATGAAAGATGGCAGCTTCACTCTGACTCAGTAGTAATCCTTCATTAATCAACATTTTTCTGTGATTTGTTTTGAATCATTAGTGATGCTTAGTGAGTTCTTATGTTTATTTGAACCTTTCACTAGCGACATAGAGCTATCAACTTGAATCATTAGTAGGTTCACAGCTTTTTTAACCTGTTCACTCTCATTTTGTGCTCGTTTTGAAGTTTATTTTAAGTGTTCATCTAGACTTTAGGTTACTTCTTAGTCAATGGTAGATTCGTTTTGGAATTACTATTATAAATCTTGATTGTTAAGGATCTGAGTTAATGATTTTCTTGTTACCGAGATTTTAAGTTGATTTGTGCTTTGCCCATGATGAGATTCAATTTCCTTTGGCTTTTGTTTTTTGATAGAAAAATCCATTTGCATTGTCTCTATCAACCTAGCAACATCATAATTATTAGCTTTGTAGTAGTTCTGATTATTAGTTTTTGAGAACGTTTGTTTCTAAAATTATTGTGACTTCAGATTTCAGGGACTCACAATTTTACGAAAGTGATTGACTTTCTAAGACGCAGCTTCAATTCAACTCATTGGTAATCCTTTATTAATCAACATTTTTCTGTGATTTCTTTGAATCATTAGCGATGCTTAGTGAGTTCTTATGTTTATTTGAACCTTCCACTAGCTTAATAGAGCTATCAACCTGAATTTTTAGTAGGTTCACAGCTTTTTTAACCTGTTCACTCTTATTTTGCGCTCGTCCTGATGTTTATTTTACGTGTTCACCTAGATTTACCTTACTTATTTGTCAATGCTAGATTTGTTTTGAAATTACTTGTAAATCTTGATTGTTATGGATCTGAGTTAACTATTTTCTTGTTACTAGATTTTAAGATGATTTGGTGCTTTGCCCATGATGAGATTCAATTTCCTTTGGCTTTTGTTGTTTGATAGAAAAATCCATTTGCATTTCTCTGAATCAACTAGGCAACATCATAATTATTAGCTTTGTAGTGTTCTGATCATTAGTATTTGAGAATTTGTGTTTTCTAAAATTATTGTGCCTTCAGATTTCAGTGGACTTCATAATTTTACTAAAGCCATTGACTTTCTAAGATGGCAGCTTCACTCCGACTCATTGGTAATCCTTCATTAATCAACATTTTTCTGTGATTTGTTTTGAATCATTAGTGATGCTTAGTGACTTCGTATGTTTATTTGAACCTTCCACTAGCGAAATAGAGCTATCAACTTGAATCATTAGCAGGTTCACAGCTTTTTTAACCTGTTCACACCTCATTTTGTGATCGCTTGAAGTTTATTTTACGTGTTCATCTAGACTTTAGCTTACTTATTAGTCAATGGTAGATTCGCTTGGAATTACTCCTGTAAATCTTGATTGTTAGGGATTTGAGTTAACGATTTTCTTGTTACCTAGATTTTAAGTTGATTTGCAGCTTTGCCCATGATGAGATTCAATTTCCCTTTGGCTTTTGTTTTTGATAGAAAAATCCATTTGCATTGTCTCTGCATCAACTAGGCAACATCATAATTATTAGCTTTGTAGTAGTTCTGATCATTAGTTTTCAGGAATGTTTGTTTTCTAAAATTATTGTGACTTCAGATTTCAGGGACTAACAATTTTGCTAAAGTCATTAACTTTCTAAGACGGCAGCATCAATCCGACTCATTGGTAATCCTTCATTAACCAACATTTTTCTGTGATTTATTTTGAATCTTCAGTGATGCTTAGTGAATTCTTATGTTTATTTGAACCTTCCACTAGCTTAATAGAGCTATCAACTTGAATTTTAGCAGGTTCACAGCTTTTTTAACCTGTTCACTCTCATTCTGGGCTCGTTTTGAAGTTTATTTTAAGTGTTCATCTAGACTTTAGCTTACTTATTTGTCAATGGTATATTCGTTTTGGAATTACTCTTTTAAATCTTGATTGCTAAGGATCTGAGTTAATGATTTTCTTGTTAACAAGATTTTGAGTTGATTTGTGCTTTGCCCATGATGAGATTCAATTTCCTTGGCTTTTGTTTTTGATAGAAAAAATCCATATGCATTGTCTCTGCATCAATTAGGCAACATCATAATTATTAGCTTTGTAGTAGTTCTGATCATTAGTTTTGAGAATGTTTGTTTTAAAAAATTATTGTGCCTTCAGATTTCCGGGACTAACAACTTTGCTAGAGTCATTGATACTGAAAGATGGCAGCTTCACTCTGACTCAGTAGTAATCCTTCATTAATCAACATTTTTCTGTGATTTGTTTTGAATCATTAGTGATGCTTAGTGAGTTCTTATGTTTATTTGAACCTTCCACTAGCTTATATAGAGCTATCAACTTGAATCATTAGTAGGTTCACAGCTTTTTTAACCTGTTCACTCTCATTTTGTGCTCGTTTTGAAGTTTATTTTAAGTGTTCATCTAGACTTTAGCTTACTTCTTAGTCAATGGTAGATTCGTTTTGGAATTACTATTATAAATCTTGATTGTTAAGGATCTGAGTTAATGATTTTCTTGTTACCGAGATTTTAAGTTGATTTGTGCTTTGCCCATGATGAGATTCAATTTCCTTTGGCTTTTGTTTTTTGATAGAAAAATCCATTTGCATTGTCTCTTAATAACCTAGGAAACATCATAATTATTAGCTTTGTAGTAGTTCTGAATATTAGTTTTTGAGATTGTTTGTTTTCTAAAATTATTGTGACTTCAGATTTCAGGGACACACAATTTTGCAAAAGTGATTGACTTTCTAAGACGGCAGCTTCACTCCGACTCATTGGTAATCCTTTATTAATCAACATTTTTCTGTGATTTCTTTTGAATCTTTAGTGATGCTTAGTGAGTTCTTATGTTTATTGGAACCTTCCACTAGCGACATAGAGCTATCAACCTGAATCTTTAGCAGGTTCACAGCTTTTTTAACCTGTTCACTCTTATTTTGTGCTCGTTTTGAAGTTTATTTTACGTGTTCATCTAGATTTACCTTACTTATTTGTCAATGCTAGATTTGTTTTGGAACTACTCTTGTAAATCTTGATTGTTAAGGATCTGAGTTAACTATTTTCTTGTTACCGAGATTTTAAGATGATTTGTGCTTTGCCCATGATGAGATTCAATTTCCTTTGGCTTTTGTTTTTTGATAGAAAAATCCATTTGCATTTCTCTGAATCAACTAGGCAACATCATAATTATTAGCTTTGTAGTGTTCTGATCATTAGTATTTGAGAATTTGTGTTTTCTAAAATTATTGTGACTTCAGATTTCAGGGACTTACAATTTTGCTAAAGTCATTGACTTTCTAAGATGGCAGCTTCACTCCGACTCATTGGTAATCCTTCATTAATCAACATTTTTCTGTGATTTGTTTTGAATCATTAGTGATGCTTAGTGACTTCTTATGTTTATTTGAACCTTCCACTAGCGAAATAGAGCTATCAACTTGAATCATTAGCAGGTTCACAGCTTTTTTCACCTGTTCACACTCATTTTGTGATCGTTTTGAAGATTATTTTATGTGTTCATCTAGACTTTAGCTTACTTATTAGTCAATGGCAGATTCGTTTTGGAATTACTCTTGTAAATCTTGATTATTAAGGATCTGAGTTAATGATTTTCTTGTTACCCAGATTTTAAGTTGATTTGTGCTTTGCCCATGATGAGATTCAATTTCCTTTGGCTTTTGTTTTTTGATAGAAAAATCCATTTGCATTGTCTCTGCATCAACTAGGCAACATCATAATTATTAGCTTTTAGTAGTTCTGATCATTAGTTTTTGAGAATGTTTGTTTTCTAAAATTATTGTGACTTCAGATTTCAGGGACTAACAATTTTGCTAAAGTCATTGACTTTCTAAGACGGCAGCATCACTCCGACTCAATGGTAATCCTTCATTAATCAACATTTTTCTGTGATTTCTTTTGAGTCATTAGTGATGCTTAGTGAGTTCTTATGTTTATTTGAACCTTCCACTAGTGACATAGAGCTATCAACTTGAATATTTAGTAGGTTCACAGCTTTTTTAACCTGTTCACTCTCATTTTGTGCTCGTTTTGAAGTTTATTTTAAGTGTTCATCTAGACTTTAGCTTACTTATTAGTCAATGGTAGATTCGTTTTGGAATTACTCTTGTAAATCTTGATTGTTAAGGATCTAAGTTAATGATTTTCTTGTTACCGAGATTTTAAGTTGATTTGATCTTTGCCCAAGATGAGATTCAATTTCCTTTGGCTTTTGTTTTTTGATAGAAAAATCCATGTGCATTGTCTGAGCATCAACTAGGCAACATCATAATTATTAGCTTTGTAGTAGTTCTGATCATTAGTTTTTGAGAATGTTTGTTTTGTAATATTATTGTGACTTCAGATTTCAGGGACTAACAATTTTGCTAAAGTCATTGACTTTCTAAGACGGTAGCTTCACTTTGAGTCATTGGTAATCCTTCATTAATCAACATTTTTCTGTGATTTCTTTTGAATCATTAGTGATGCTTAGTGAGTTCTTATGTTTATTTGAACCTTCCACTAGCGACATAGAGCTATCAACTTGAATCTTTAGCAGGTTCACAGCTTTTTTAACCTGTTCACTCTCATTTTGTGCTTGTTTTGAAGTTTATTTTAAGTGTTCATCTAGACATTAGCTTACTTATTAGTCAATGGTAGATTCGTTTTGGAATAACTCTTGTAAATCTTGATTGTTAACGATCTCAGTTAATGATTTTCTTGTTACCGAGAATTTAAGTTTATTTGTGCTTTGCCCATGATGAGATTCAATTTCCTTTGGCTTTTGTTTTTTGATAGAAAAATCCATTTGCATTTCTCTGCATCAACTAGGCAACATCATAATTATTAGCTTTGTAGTAGTTCTGATTATTAGTTTTTGAGAATGTTTGTTTTCTTAAATTATTGTGACTTCAGATTTCAGGGACACACAATTTTGCTAAAGTGATTGACTTTCTAAGACGGCAGCTTCACTCCGACTCATTGGTAATCCTTTATTAATCAACATTTTTCTGTGATTTCTTTTGAATCTTTAGTGATGCTTAGTGAGTTCTTATGTTTATTGGAACCTTCCACTAGCGACATAGAGCTATCAACCTGAATCTTTAGCAGGTTCACAGCTTTTTTAACCTGTTCACTCTTATTTTGTGCTCATTTTGAAGTTTATTTTACGTGTTCATCTAGATTTACCTTACTTATTTGTCAATGCTAGATTTGTTTTGGAACTACTCTTGTAAATCTTGATTGTTAAGGATCTGAGTTAACTATTTTCTTGTTACCGAGATTTTAAGTTGATTTGTGCTTTGCCCATGATGAGATTCAATTTCCTTTGGCTTTTGTTTTTTGATAGAAAAATCCATTTGCATTTCTCTGAATCAACTAGGCAACATCATAATTATTAGCTTTGTAGTGTTCTGATCATTAGTATTTGAGAATTTGTGTTTTCTAAAATTATTGTGACTTCAGATTTCAGGGACTTACAATTTTGCTAAAGTCATTGACTTTCTAAGATGGCAGCTTCACTCCGACTCATTGGTAATCCTTCATTAATCAACATTTTTCTGTGATTTGTTTTGAATCATTAGTGATGCTTAGTGACTTCTTATGTTTATTTGAACCTTCCACTAGCGAAATAGAGCTATCAACTTGAATCTTTAGCAGGTTCACAGCTTTTTTTACCTGTTCACACTCATTTTGTGATCGTTTTGAAGATTATTTTATGTGTTCATCTAGACTTTAGCTTACTTATTAGTCAATGGCAGATTCGTTTTGGAATTACTCTTGTAAATCTTGATTATTAAGGATCTGAGTTAATGATTTTCTTGTTACCCAGATTTTAAGTTGATTTGTGCTTTGCCCATGATGAGATTCAATTTCCTTTGGCTTTTGTTTTTTGATAGAAAAATCCATTTGCATTGTCTCTGCATCAACTAGGCAACATCATAATTATTAGCTTTGTAGTAGTTCTGATCATTAGTTTTTGAGAATGTTTGTTTTCTAAAATTATTGTGACTTCAGATTTCAGGGACTAACAATTTGCTAAAGTCATTGACTTTCTAAGATGGCAGCTTCAATTCACTCATTGGTAATCCTTCATTAATCAACATTTTTTGTGATTTGTTTTGAATCATTAGTGATGCTTAGTGAGTTCTTATGTTTATTTGAACGTTCCGCTAGCTAAATAGAGGTATCAACTGGAATCTTGAGCAGTTTCACAGCTTTTTTAACCTGTTCACCTCATTTTGTGCTGCTTTTGAAGTTTATTTTAAGTGTTCATCTAGACTTTAGCTTACTTATTAGTCAATGGTAGATTCGCTTTGGAATTACTCTTGTAAATCTTGGATTGTTAAGGTTCTGCGTTAATGATTCTCTTGTTACCGAGATTTTAAGTTGTTTTGTTATTTGAACATGATGAGATTCAATTTCCTTTGGCTTTTGTTTTTGATAGAAAAATCCATTTGCATTGTCTCTGCATCAACTAGGCAACATCATAATTATTAGCTTTGTAGTAGTTCTGATCTTTAGTTTTTGAGAATGTTTGTTTTCTAAAATTATTGTGACTTCAGATTTCAGGACTAACAATTTTGCTAAAGTCATTGACTTTCTAAGACGGCAGCTTCAATCCGACTCATTGGTAATCCTTCATTAATCAACATTTTTCTGTGATTTCTTTTGAATCATTAGTGATGCTTAGTGAGTTCTTATGTTTATTCGAACCTTCCACTAGCTTACATAGAGCTATCAACTTAAATCTTTAGCAGGTTCACAACTTTTTTAACCTGTTCACTCTCATTTTGTGCTCGCTTTTGAAGTTTATTTTAAGTGTTCATCTAGACTTTAGCTTACTTATTAGTCAATGGTAGATTCGCTTTGGAATTACTCTTGTAAATCTTGATTGTTAAGGATCTGAGTTAATGATTTTCTTGTTACCTAGATTTTAAGTTGATTTGTGCTTTGCCCATGATGAGATTCAATTTCCTTTGGCTTTTTTTTTGATAGAAAAATCCATTTGCATTGTCTCTGCATCAACTAGGCAACATCATAATTATTAGCTTTGTAGTAGTTCTGATCATTAGTTTTTGAGAATGTTTGTTTTCTAAAAATTATTGTGACTTCAGATTTCAGGACTTACAATTTTGCTAAAGTCATTGATTTCTAAGACGGCAGCTTCAATCCGACTCATTGGTAATCCTTCATTAATCAACATTTTTCTGTGATTTCTTTTGACTCATTAGTGATGCTTAGTGAGTTCTTATGTTTATTTGAACCTTTCACTAGTGACATAGAGCTATCAACTTGAATCTTTAGCAGGTTCACCGTTTTTTAACCTGTTCACTCTCATTTTGTGCTCATTTTGAAGTTTATTTTAAGTGTTCATCTAGACTTTAGCTTACTTATTAGTCAATGGTAGATTCGTTTTGGAATTACTCTTGTAAATCTTAATTGTTAAGGATCTGAGTTAATGATTTTCTTGTTACCGAGATTTTAAGTTGATTTGTGCTTTGCCTGTGATGAGATTCAATTTCCTTTGGCTTTTGTTTTTTGATAGAAAAATCCATTTGCATTGTCTCTGCATCAACTAGGCAACATCATAATTATTAGCTTTGTAGTAGTTCTGATCATTAGTTTTTGAGAATGTTTGTTTTCTAAAATTATTGTGACTTCATATTTCAGGGACTAACAATTTTGCTAAAGTCATTGACTTTCTAAGACGGCACCTTCACTCCGACTCATTGGTCATGCTTTATTAATCAACATTTTTCTGTGATTTCTTTTGAATCGTTAGTGATGCTTAGTAAGTTCTTATGTTTATTGGAACCTTCCATTAGCGACATAGAGCTATCAACTTGAATCTTTAGCAGGTTCACAGCTTTTTTAACCTGTTCACTCTGATTTTGTGATCGTTTTGAGGTTTATTTTAAGTGTTCATATAGACTTTAGCTTACTTATTAGTCAATGGTAGATTCGTTTTGGAATTACTATTGTAAATCTTGATTGTTAAGGATCTGAGTTAATGATTTTCTTGTTACCGAGATTTTAAGTTGATTTGTGCTTTGCCCATGATGAGATTCAATTTCCTTTGGCTTTTATTTTTTGATAGAAAAATGCATTTGCATTGTCTCTGCATCAACTAGGCAACATCATAATTATTAGCTTTGTAGTAGTTCTGATCATTATTTTTTGAGAATGTTTGTTTTCTAAAATTATTGTGACTTCAGATTTCATGGACTTACAATTTTGCTAAAGTCATTGACATTCTAAGACGGCAGCTTCAACTCGACTCATTGGTAATCCTTCATTAATCAACATTTTTCTGTGATTTTTTTTTGGAGTCATTAGTGATGCTTAGTGAGTTCTTATGTTTATTTGAACCTTCCACTAGCTTACATAGAGCTATCAACTTGAATCTTTTAGCAGGTTCACAGCTTTTTTAACCTGTTCACTCTCATTTTGTGCCCGCTTTGAAGTTTATTTTAAGTGTTCATCTAGACTTTAGCTTACTTATTAGTCAATGGTAGATTCGCTTTTGGAATTACTCTTGTAAATCTTGATTGTTAAGGATCTGAGTTAATGATTTTCTTGTTAACGAGATTTTAAGTTGATTTGTGCTTTGCCCATGATGAGATTCAATTTCCTTTGGCTTTTGTTTTTGATAGAAAAATCCATTTGCATTGTCTCTGCATCAACCAGGCAACATCATAATTATTAGCTTTGTAGTAGTTCTGATCATTATTTTTTGAGAATGTTTGTTTTCTAAAATTATCGTGGACTTCAGATTTCAGGGACTAACAATTTTGCTAAAGTCATTGACTTTCTAAGACGGCAGCTTCAATCCGACTCAATGGTAATCCTTCATTAATCAACATTTTTCTGTGATTTCTTTTGAATCATTAGTGATGCTTAGTGAGTTCTTATGTTTATTTGAACCTTCCACTAGCTTACATAGAGCTATCAACTTGAATCTTTAGCAGGTTCACAGCTTTTTTAACCTGTTCACTCTCATTTTGTGCCCGTTTTGAAGTTTATTTTAAGTGTTCATCTAGACTTTAGCTTACTTATTAGTCAATGGTAGATTCGTTTTGGAATTACTCTTGTAAATCTTGATTGTTAAGGATATGAGTTAATGATTTTCTTGTTACCGAGATTTTAAGTTGATTTGTGCTTTGCCCATGATGAGATTCAATTTCCTTTGGCTTTTGTTTTTTGATAGAAAAATCCATTTGCATTGTCTCTGCATCAACTAGGCAACATCATAATTATTAGCTTTGTAGTAGTTCTGAGCATTAGTTTTTCAGAATGTTTGTTTTCTAAAATTATTGTGACTTCAGATTTCAGGGACTAACAATTTTGCTAAAGTCATTAACTTTCTAAGACGGCAGCATCAATCCGACTCATTGGTAATCCTTCATTCACCAACATTTTTCTGTGATTTCTTTTGAATCGTTAGTGATGCTTAGGAAGTTCTTATGTTTATTGGAACCTTCCACTAGCGACATAGAGCTATCAACTTGAATCTTTAGCAGGTTCACAGCTTTTTTAACCTGTTCACTCTGATTTTGTGATCGTTTTGAGGTTTATTTTAAGTGTTCATCTAGACTTTAGCTTACTTATTAGTCAATGGTAGATTCGTTTTGGAATTACTATTGTAAATCTTGATTGTTAAGGATATGAGTTAATGATTTTCTTGTTACCGAGATTTTAAGTTGATTTGTGCTTTGCCCATGATGAGATTCAATTTCCTTTGGCTTTTGTTTTTTGATAGAAAAATCCATTTGCATTGTCTCTGCATCAACTAGGCAACATCATAATTATTAGCTTTGTATTAGTTCTGAGCATTAGTTTTTCAGAATGTTTGTTTTCTAAAATTATTGTGACTTCAGATTTCAGGGACTAACAATTTTGCTAAAGTCATTAACTTTCTAAGACGGCAGCATCAATCCGACTCATTGGTAATCCTTCATTAACCAACATTTTTCTGTGATTTATTTTGAATCTTCAGTGATGCTTAGTGAATTCTTATGTTTATTTGAACCTTCCACTAGCGACATAGAGCTATCAACTTGAATCTTTAGCAGGTTCACAGCTTTTTTAACCTGTTCACTCTCATTCTGGGCTCGTTTTGAAGTTTATTTTAAGTGTTCATCTAGACTTTAGCTTACTTATTTGTCAATGGTATATTCGTTTTGGAATTACTCTTTTAAATCTTGATTTCTAAGGATCTGAGTTAATGATTTTCTTGTTACCAAGATTTTGAGTTGATTTGTGCTTTGCCCATGATGAGATTCAATTTCCTTTGGCTTTTATTTTTTGATAGAAAAATGCATTTGCATTGTCTCTGCATCAACTAGGCAACATCATAATTATTAGCTTTGTAGTAGTTCTGATCATTATTTTTTGAGAATGTTTGTTTTCTAAAATTACTGTGACTTCAGATTTCAGGGACTAACAATTTTGCTAAAGTCATTGACATTCTAAGACGGCAGCTTCACTCCGACTCAATGGTAATCCTTCATTAATCAACATTTTTGTGTGATTTCTTTTGAGTCATTAGTGATGCTTAGTGAGTTCTTATGTTTATTTGAACCTTCCACTAGCGACATAGAGCTATCAACTTGAATCTTTAGCAGGTTCACAGCTTTTTTAACCTGTTCACTCTCATTTTGTGCTCGTTTTGAAGTTTATTTTAAGTGTTCATCTAGACTTTAGCTTACCTATTAGTCAATGGTAGATTCGTTTTGGAATTACTCTTGTAAATCTTTATTGTTAAGGATCTGAGTTAATGATTTTCTTGTTACCGAGATTTTAAGTTGATTTGTGCTTTGCCCATGATGAGATTCAATTTCCTTTGCCTTTTGTTTTTTGATAGAAAAACCCATTTGCATTGTCTCTGCATCAACTAGGCAACATCATAATTATTAGCTTTGTAGTAGTTCTGATCCTTAGTTTTTGAGAATGTTTGTTTTCTAAAATTATTGTGACTTCAGATTTCAGGGACTAACAATTTTGCTAAAGTCATTGACTTTCTAAGACGGCAGCTTCACTCCGACTCATTGGTAATCCTTCATTAATCAACATTTTTCTGTGATTTGTTTTGAATCATTAGTGATGCTTAGTGAGTTCTTATGTTTATTTGAACGTTCCACTAGCGACATAGTGCTGTCAACTTGTATCTTTAGCAGGTTCACAGCTTTTTTAACCTGTTCACTCTCCTTTTGTGCTCGTTTTGAAGTTTATTTTAAGTGTTCATCTAGACTTTAGCTTACTTATTAGTCAATGGTAGATTCGTTTTGGAATTACTCCTGTAAATCTTGGATTGTTAAGGATCTGAGTTAATGATTTTCTTGTTACCTAGATTTTAAGTTGATTTGTGCTTTGCCCATGATGAGATTCAATTTCCTTTGGCTTTTGTTTTTGATAGAAAAATCCATTTGCATTGTCTCTGCAACTAGGCAACATCATAATTATTAGCTTTGTAGTAGTTCTGATCATTAGTTTTTGAGAATGTTTGTTTTCTAAAATTATTGTGACTTCAGATTTCAGGACTAACAATTTTGCTAAAGTCATTGACTTTCTAAGACGGCAGCTTCACTCCGACTCATTGGTAATCCTTTATTAATCAACATTTTTCTGTGATTTCTTTTTGGAATCATTAGTGATGCTTAGTGAGTTCTTATGTTTATTTGAACCTTCCACTAGCTTACATAGAGCTATCAACTTGAATCTTTAGCAGGTTCACAGCTTTTTTAACCTGTTCACTCTCATTTTGTGCCGCTTTTGAAGTTTATTTTAAGTGTTCATCTAGACTTTAGCTTACTTATTAGTCAATGGTAGATTCGCTTTTGGAATTACTCTTGTAAATCTTGGATTGTTAAGGATCTGAGTTAATGATTTTCTTGTTACCTAGATTTTAAGTTGATTTGTGCTTTGCCCATGATGAGATTCAATTTCCTTTGGCTTTTGTTTTTGATAGAAAAATCCATTTGCATTGTCTCTGCATCAACTAGGCAACATCATAATTATTAGCTTTGTAGTAGTTCTGATCATTAGTTTTTGAGAATGTTTGTTTTCTAAAATTATTGTGACTTCAGATTTCAAGGACTAACAATTTTGCTAAAGTCATTGACTTTCTAAGACGGCAGCTTCAATTCGACTCATTGGTAATCCTTCATTAATCAACATTTTTCTGTGATTTCTTTTGAATCATTAGTGATGCTTAGTGAGTTCTTATGTTTATTTGAACCTTCCACTAGCGTACATAGAGCTATCAACTTGAATCTTTAGCAGGTTCACAGCTTTTTTAACCTGTTCACTCTCATTTTGTGCTTGTTTTGAAGTTTATTTTAAGTGTTCATCTAGACATTAGCTTACTTATTAGTCAATGGTAGATTCGTTTTGGAATAACTCTTGTAAATCTTGATTGTTAACGATCTGAGTTAATGATTTTCTTGTTACCGAGATTTTAAGTTTATTTGTGCTTTGCCCATGATGAGATTCAATTTCCTTTGGCTTTTGTTTTTGATAGAAAAATCCATTTGCATTGTCTCTGCATCAACTAGGCAACATCATAATTATTAGCTTTGTAGTAGTTCTGATCATTAGTTTTTGAGAATGTTTGTTTTCTAAAATTATTGTGACTTCAGATTTCAGGGACTAACAATTTTGCTAAAGTCATTGACTTTCTAAGACGGCAGCTTCAATTCGACTCAATGGTAATCCTTCATTAATCAACATTTTTCTGATTTCTTTTTGAGTCATTAGTGATGCTTAGTGAGTTCTTATGTTTATTTGAACCTTCCACTAGCTTACATAGAGCTATCAACTTGAATTTTAGCAGGTTCACAGCTTTTTTAACCTGTTCACTCTCATTTTGTGCCGCTTTGAAGTTTATTTTAAGTGTTCATCTAGACTTTAGCTTACTTATTAGTCAATGGTAGATTCTTTTTGAATTACTCTTGTAAATCTTGATTGTTAAAGATCTGAGTTAATGATTTTCTTGTTACCGAGATTTTAAGTTGATTTGTGCTTTGCCCATGATGAGATTCAATTTCCTTTGGCTTTTGTTTTTTGATAGAAAAATCCATTTGCATTGTCTCTGAATCAACTAGGCAACATCATAATTATTAGCTTTGTAGTAGTTCTGATCTTTAGTTTTTGAGAATGTTTGTTTTCTAAAATTATTGTGACTTCAGATTTCGGGACTAACAATTTTGCTAAAGTTATTGACTTTCTAAGACGGCAGCTTCACTCCGACTCATTGGTAATCCTTCATTAATCAACATTTTTCTGTGATTTCTTTTTGAATCATTAGTGATGCTTAGTGAGTTCTTATGTTTATTGGAACCTTCCACTAGCTGACATAGAGCTATCAACTTGAATCTTTAGCAGGTTCACAAATTTTTTTAACCTGTTCACTCTCATTTTGTGCTCGCTTTTGAAGTTTATTTTAAGTGTTCATCTAGACTTTAGCTTACTTATTAGTCAATGGTAGATTCGCTTTTGGAATTACTCTTGTAAATCTTGATTGTTAAGGATCTGAGTTAATGATTTTCTTGTTAACTAGATTTTAAGTTGATTTGTGCTTTGCCCATGATGAGATTCAATTTCCTTTGGCTTTTTGTTTTTTGATAGAAAAATCCATTTGCATTGTCTCTGCATCAACTAGGCAACATCATAATTATTAGCTTTGTAGTAGTTCTGATCATTAGTTTTTGAGAATGTTTGTTTTCTAAAATTATTGTGACTTCATATTTCAGGGACTAACAATTTTGCTAAAGTCATTGACTTTCTGAGACGGCAGCTTCAATTCGACTCATTGGTAATCCTTCATAATCGACATTTTTCTGTGATTTCTTTTGAGTCATTAGTGATGCTTAGTGAGTTCTTATGTTTATTTGAACCTTCCACTAGCGACATAGAGCTATCAACTTGAATCTTTAGAAGGTTCACCGGTTTTTTAACCTGTTCACTCTCATTTTGTGCTCGTTTTGAAGTTTATTTTAACTGTTCAATTTAGACTTTAGCTTACTTATTAGTCAATGGTAGGTTCATTTTGGAATTACTCTTGTAAATCTTGATTGTTAAGGATCTGAGTTAATTATTTTCTTGTTACCGAGAATTTAAGTTGATTTGTGCTTTGCCCATGAGGAGATTCAACTTCCTTTGGCTTTTGTTTTTTGATAGAAAAATCCATTTGCATTGTCTCTGCATCAACTAGGCAACATCATAATTATTAGCTTTGTAGTAGTTCTGATCATTAGTTTTTGAGAATGTTTGTTTTCTAAAATTATTGTGACTTCAGATTTCAGGGACTAACAATTTTGCTAAAGTCATTGACTTTCTAAGACGGCAGCTTCACTCCGCCTCATTGGTAATCCTTCATTAATCAACATTTTTCTGTGATTTCTTTTTGAATCTTTAGTGATGCTTAGTGAGTTCATATGTTTATTTGAACCTTCCACTAGCTTACATAGAGCTATCAACTTGAATATTTAGCAGGTTCACAGCTTTTTTAACCTGTTCACTCTCATTTTGTGCTCGTTTTGAAGTTTATTTTAAGTGTTCATCTAGACTTTAGCTTACTTATTAGTCAATGGTAGATTCGTTTTGGAATTACTCTTGCAAATCTTGATTGTTAAGGATCTAATTTAATGATTTTCTTGTTACCGAGATTTTAAGTTGATTTGTGCTTTGCCCATGATGAGATTCAATTTCCTTTGGATTTTGTTTTTGATAGAAAAATCCATTTGCATTGTCTCTGCATCAACTAGGCAACATCATAATTATTAGCTTTGTAGTAGTTCTGATCATTAGTTTTTGAGAATGTTTGTTTTCTAAAATTATTGTGACTTCAGATTTCAGGGACTAACAATTTTGCTAAAGTCATTGACTTTCTAAGATGGCAGCTTCACTCCGACTCATTGGTAATCCTTCATTAATCAACATTTTTTGTGATTTGTTTTGAATCATTAGTGATGCTTAGTGAGTTCTGATGTTTATTTGAACCTTCCACTAGCTTACATAGAGCTATCAACTTGAATATTTAGCAGGTTCACAGCTTTTTTTAACCTGTTCACTCTCATTTTGTGCTCTTTTGAAGTTTATTTTAAGTGTTCATCTAGACTTTAGCTTACTTCTTAGTCCATGGTAGTGTGGTTTTGGATTTACTCTTGTAAATCTTGGTTGCTAAGGTTCTGTGTAAATGATTTCCTTGTTACCGTGATTTTTTGTTGCTTGGTGCTTTGCCCATGATGAGATTCAATTTCTTTGGCTTTTGTTTTTGATAGAAAAATCCATTTGCATTGTCTCTGCATCAACGAGGCAACATCATAATTATTAGCATTGTAGTAGTTCTGATCATTAGTTTTTGAGAATATTTGTTTTCTAAAATTATTGTGACTTCAGATTTCAGGGACTAACAATTTTGCTAAAGTCATTGACTTTCTAAGACGGCAACATCAATCCGACTCATTGGTAATCCTTCATTAATCAACATTTTTCTGTGATTTCTTTTGAATCATTAGTGATGCTTAGTGAGTTCTTATGTTTATTTGAACCTTCCACTAGCTTACATAGAGCTATCAACTTGAATCTTTAGCAGGTTCACAGCTTTTTTAACCTGTTCACTCTCATTTTGTGCTCATTTTGAAGTTTATTTTAAGTGTTCATTTAGACTTTAGCTTACTTATTTGTCAATGGTATATTCGCTTTTGGAATTACTCTTGTAAATCTTGATTGTTAAGGATCTGAGTTAATGATTTTCTTGTTACCTAGATTTTAAGTTGATTTGTGCTTTGCCCATGATGAGATTCAATTTCTTTTGGCTTTTGTTTTTGATAGAAAAATCCATTTGCATTGTCTCTGCATCAACTAGGCAACATCATAATTATTAGCTTTGTAGTAGTTCTGATCATTAGTTTTTGAGAATGTTTGTTTTCTAAAATTATTGTGACTTCAGATTTCAGGGACTAACAATTTTGCTAAAGTCATTGACTTTCTAAGACGGCAGCTTCAATCCGACTCATTGGTAATCCTTCATTAATCAACATTTTTCTGTGATTTCTTTTGAATCATTAGTGATGCTTAGTGAATTCTTATGTTTATTTGAACCTTCCACTAGCGACATAGAGCTATCAACTTGAATCTTTAGCAGGTTCACAGCTTTTTTAACCTGTTCACTCTCATTCTGGGCTCGTTTTGAAGTTTATTTTAAGTGTTCATCTAGACTTTAGCTTACTTATTTGTCAATGGTATATTCGTTTTGGAATTACTCTTTTAAATCTTGATTGCTAAGGATCTGAGTTAATGATTTTCTTGTTAACAAGATTTTGAGTTGATTTGTGCTTTGCCCATGATGAGATTCAATTTCCTTTGGCTTTTGTTTTTTGATAGAAAAATCTATATGCATTGTCTGTGCATCAACTAGGCAACATCATAATTATTAGCTTTGTAATAGTTATGATCATTAGTTTTTGAGAATGTTTGTTTTCTAAAATTATTGTGCCTTCAGATTTCAGGGACTAACAATTTTGCTAGAGTCATTGATTTTCTAAGACGGCAGCTTCAACTCGACTCATTGGTAATCCTTCATTAATCAACATTTTTCTGTGATTTGTTTTGAATCATTAGTGATGCTTAGTGAGTTCTTATGTTTATTTGAACCTTCCACTAGCTTACATAGAGCTATCAACTTGAATCTTTAGCAGGTTCACAGCTTTTTTAACCTGTTCACTCTCATTTTGTGCTCGCTTTGAAGTTTATTTTAAGTGTTCATCTAGACTTTAGCTTACTTATTAGTCAATGGTAGATTCGCTTTTGAATTACTCTTGTAAATCTTGATTGTTAAGGATCTGAGTTAATGATTTTCTTGTTACCTAGATTTTAAGTTGATTTGTGCTTTGCCCATGATGAGATTCAATTTCTTTTGGCTTTTGTTTTTGATAGAAAAATCCATTTGCATTGTCTCTGCATCAACTAGGCAACATCATAATTATTAGCTTTGTAGTAGTTCTGATCATTAGTTTTTGAGAATGTTTGTTTTCTAAAATTATTGTGACTTCAGATTTAGAGGACTAACAATTTTGCTAAAGTCATTGACTTTCTAAGACGGCAGCTTCAATTCACTCATTGGTAATCCTTCATTAATCAACATTTTTCTGTGATTTCTTTTGAATCGTTAGTGATGCTTAGTGAGTTCTTATGTTTATTGGAACCTTCCACTAGCTTACATAGAGCTATCAACTTGAATCTTTAGCAGGTTCACAACTTTTTTTTAACCTGTTCACTCTCATTTTGTGCCCGCTTTGAAGTTTATTTTAAGTGTTCATCTAGACTTTAGCTTACTTATTAGTCAATGGTAGATTCGCTTTTGGAATTACTCTTGTAAATCTTGGATTGTTAAGGATCTGAGTTAATGATTTTCTTGTTACCTAGATTTTAAGTTGATTTGTGCTTTGCCCATGATGAGATTCAATTTCCTTTGGCTTTTATTTTTGATAGAAAAATCCATTTGCATTGTCTCTGCATCAACTAGGCAACATCATAATTATTAGCTTTGTAGTAGTTCTGATCATTATTTTTGAGAATGTTTGTTTTCTAAAATTATTGTGACTTCAGATTTCAGGGACTAACAATTTTGCTAAAGTCATTGACTTTCTAAGACGGCAGCTTCAATTCGACTCATTGGTAATCCTTCATTAATCAACATTTTTCTGTGATTTCTTTTGAATCATTAGTGATGCTTAGTGAGTTCTTATGTTTATTTGAACCTTCCACTAGCTTATATAGAGCTATCAACTTGAATAATTAGCAGGTTCACAGCTTTTTTTAACCTGTTCACTCTCATTTTGTGCTCGCTTTTGAAGTTTATTTTAAGTGTTCATCTAGACTTTAGCTTACTTATTAGTCAATGGTAGATTCGTTTTGGAATTACTCTTGTAAAACTTGGATTGTTAAGGATCTGAGTTAATGATTTTCTTGTTACCTAGATTTTAAGTTGATTTGTGCTTTGCCCATGATGAGATTCAATTTCTTTTGGCTTTTGTTTTTGATAGAAAAATCCATTTGCATTGTCTCTGCATCAACTAGGCAACATCATAATTATTAGCTTTGTAGTAGTTCTGATCATTAGTTTTTGAGAATGTTTGTTTTCTAAAATTATTGTGACTTCAGATTTCAGGACTAACAATTTTGCTAAAGTCATTGACTTTCTAAGACGGCAGCTTCACTCCGACTCATTGGTAATCCTTCATTAATCAACATTTTTCTGTGATTTCTTTTGAATCTTTAGTGATGCTTAGTGAGTTCTTATGTTTATTTGAACCTTCCACTAGCTTACATAGAGCTATCAACTTGAATATTTAGCAGGTTCACAGCTTTTTTAACCTGTTCACTCTCATTTTGTGCTCGCTTTTGAAGTTTATTTTAAGTGTTCATCTAGACTTTAGCTTACTTATTAGTCAATGGTAGATTCGCTTTGGAATTACTCTTGTAAATCTTGATTGTTAAGGATCTGAGTTAATGATTTTCTTGTTACCTAGATTTTAAGTTGATTTGTGCTTGCCCATGATGAGATTCAATTTCCTTGGCTTTTGTTTTTGGATAGAAAAATCCATTTGCATTGTCTCTGCATCAACTAGGCAACATCATAATTATTAGCTTTGTAGTAGTTCTGATCATTAGTTTTTGAGAATGTTTGTTTTCTAAAATTATTGTGACTTCAGATTTCAGGGACTAACAATTTTGCTAAAGTCATTGACTTTCTAAGACGGCAGCTTCAATCCGACTCATTGGTAATCCTTCATTAATCAACATTTTTCTGTGATTTCTTTTGAATCATTAGTGATGCTTAGTGAGTTCTTATGTTTATTTGAACCTTCCACTAGCTTACATAGAGCTATCAACTTGAATCTTTAGCAGGTTCACAGCTTTTTTAACCTGTTCACTCTCATTTTGTGCCTGCTTTGAAGTTTATTTTAAGTGTTCATCTAGACTTTAGCTTACTTATTAGTCAATGGTAGATTCGCTTTGGAATTACTCTTGCAAATCTTGATTGTTAAGGATCTGAGTTAATGATTTTCTTGTTACCGAGATTTTAAGTTGATTTGTGCTTTGCCCATGATGAGATTCAATTTCCTTTGGCTTTTGTTTTTGATAGAAAAATCCATTTGCATTGTCTCGCATCAACTAGGCAACATCATAATTATTAGCTTTGTAGTAGTTCTGATCATTATTTTTGAGAATGTTTGTTTTCTAAAATTATTGTGACTTCAGATTTCAGGGACTAACAATTTTGCTAAAGTCATTGACTTTCTAAGACGGCAGCTTCACTTCGACTCATTGGTAATCCTTCATTAATCAACATTTTTCTGTGATTTCTTTTGAATCTTCAGTGATGCTTAGTGAGTTCATATGTTTATTTGAACCTTCCACTAGCGACATAGAGCTATCAACTTGAATATTTAGCAGGTTCACAGCTTTTTTAACCTGTTCACTCTCATTTTGTGCTCGTTTTGAAGTTTATTTTAAGTGTTCATCTGGACTTTAGCTTACTTATTAGTCAATGGTAAATTCGTTTTGGAATTACTCTTGTAAATCTTGATTGTTAAGGATCTGAGTTAATGATTTTCTTGTTACCGAGATTTTAAGTTGATTTGTGCTTTGCCCATGATGAGATTCAATTTCCTTTGGCTTTTGTTTTTGATAGAAAAATCCATTTGCATTGTCTCTGCATCAACTAGGCAACATCATATCTATTAGCTTTGTAGTAGTTCTGATCATTAGTTTTTGAGAATGTTTGTTTTCTAAAATTATTGTGACTTCAGATTTCAGGGACTAACAATTTTGCTAAAGTCATTGACTTTCTAAGACGGCAGCTTCACTCCGACTCATTGGTAATCCTTCATTAATCAACATTTTTCTGTGATTTGTTTTGAATCATTAGTGATGCTTAGTGAGTTCTTATGTTTATTTGAACGTTCCACTAGCTTACATAGAGCTATCAACTTGAATATTTAGCAGGTTCACAGCTTTTTTAACCTGTTCACTCTCATTTTGTGCTCGCTTTGAAGTTTATTTTAAGTGTTCATCTAGACTTTAGCTTACTTATTAGTCAATGGTAGATTCGCTTTTGGAATTACTCTTGTAAATCTTGGATTGTTAAGGATCTGAGTTAATGATTTTCTTGTTACCTAGATTTTAAGTTGATTTGTGCTTTGCCCATGATGAGATTCAATTTCCTTTGGCTTTTGTTTTTGATAGAAAAATCCATTTGCATTGTCTCTGCATCAACTAGGCAACATCATAATTATTAGCTTTGTAGTAGTTCTGATCTTTAGGATTTTGAGAATGTTTGTTTTCTAAAATTATTGTGACTTCAGATTTCAGGGACTAACAATTTTGCTAAAGTCATTGACTTTCTAAGACGGCAGCTTCAATCCGACTCATTGGTAATCCTTCATTAATCAACATTTTTCTGTGATTTTTTTTGAATCGTTAGTGATGCTTAGTGAGTTCTTATGTTTATTGGAACCTTCCACTAGCTTACATAGAGCTATCAACTTGAATCTTTAGCAGGTTCACAACTTTTTTAACCTGTTCACTCTCATTTTGTGCTCGCTTTTGAAGTTTATTTTAAGTGTTCATCTAGACTTTAGCTTACTTATTAGTCAATGGTAGATTCGTTTTGGAATTACTCTTGTAAATCTTGATTGTTAAGGATATGAGTTAATGATTTTCTTGTTACCGAGATTTTAAGTTGATTTGTGCTTTGCCCATGATGAGATTCAATTTCCTTTGGCTTTTGTTTTTTGATAGAAAAATCCATTTGCATTGTCTCTGCATCAACTAGGCAACATCATAATTATTAGCTTTGTAGTAGTTCTGATCATTATTTTTGAGAATGTTTGTTTTCTAAAATTATTGTGACTTCAGATTTCAGGGACTAACAATTTTGCTAAAGTCATTAACTTTCTACGACGGCAGCATCAATCCGACTCATTGGTAATCCTTCATTAACCAACATTTTTCTGTGATTTATTTTGAGTCATTAGTGATGCTTAGTGAGTTCTTATGTTTATTTGAACCTTCCACTAGCTTACATAGAGCTATCAACTTGAATCTTTAGCAGGTTCACAGCTTTTTTAACCTGTTCACTCTCATTTTGTGCCTGCTTTTGAAGTTTATTTTAAGTGTTCATCTAGACTTTAGCTTACTTATTAGTCAATGGTAGATTCGTTGGAATTACTCTTGCAAAACTTGATTGTTAAGGATCTGATTTAATGATTTTCTTGTTACCGAGATTTTAAGTTGATTTGTGCTTTGCCCATGATGAGATTCAATTTCTTTGGCTTTTGTTTTTGATAGAAAAATCCATTTGCATTGTCTCTGCATCAACTAGGCAACATCATAATTATTAGCTTTGTAGTAGTTCTGATCATTAGTTTTGAGAATGTTTGTTTTCTAAAATTATTGTGACTTCAGATTTCAGGGACTAACAATTTTGCTAAAGTCATTGACTTTCTAAGACGGCAGCTTCAATTCGACTCATTGGTAATCCTTCATTAATCAACATTTTTCTGTGATTTCTTTTGAATCTTTAGTGATGCTTAGTGAGTTCTTATGTTTATTTGAACCTTCCACTAGCTTACATAGAGCTATCAACTTGAATATTTAGCAGGTTCACAGCTTTTTTAACCTGTTCACTCTCATTTTGTGCTCGCTTTTGAAGTTTATTTTAAGTGTTCATCTAGACTTTAGCTTACTTATTAGTCAATGGTAGATTCGCTTTGAATTACTCTTGTAAATCTTGATTGTTAAGGATCTGAGTTAATGATTTTCTTGTTACCTAGATTTTAAGTTGATTTGTGCTTTGCCCATGATGAGATTCAATTTCCTTTGGATTTTGTTTTTGATAGAAAAATCCATTTGCATTGTCTCTGCATCAACTAGGCAACATCATAATTATTAGCTTTGTAGTAGTTCTGATCATTAGTTTTTGAGAATGTTTGTTTTCTAAAATTATTGTGACTTCAGATTTCAGGGACTAACAATTTTGCTAAAGTCATTGACTTTCTAAGACGGCAGCTTCAATTCACTCATTGGTAATGCTTTATTAATCAACATTTTTCTGTGATTTCTTTTGAATCGTTAGTGATGCTTAGTGAGTTCTTATGTTTATTGGAACCTTCCACTAGCTTACATAGAGCTATCAACTTGAATCTTTAGCAGGTTCACAACTTTTTTAACCTGTTCACTCTCATTTTGTGCTCGCTTTTGAAGTTTATTTTAAGTGTTCATCTAGACTTTAGCTTACTTATTAGTCAATGGTAGATTCGCTTTTGGAATTACTCTTGTAAATCTTGATTGTTAAGGATCTGAGTTAACGATTTTCTTGTTACCTAGATTTTAAGTTGATTTGTGCTTTGCCCATGATGAGATTCAATTTCCTTGGCTTTTATTTTTGATAGAAAAATCCATTTGCATTGTCTCTGCATCAACTAGGCAACATCATAATTATTAGCTTTGTAGTAGTTCTGATCATTATTTTTGAGAATGTTTGTTTTCTAAAATTATTGTGACTTCAGATTTCAGGGACTTACAATTTTGCTAAAGTCATTGACTATTCTAAGACGGCAGCTTCAATTCGACTCAATGGTAATCCTTCATTAATCAACATTTTTCTGTGATTTCTTTTGAGTCATTAGTGATGCTTAGTGAGTTCTTATGTTTATTTGAACCTTCCACTAGCTTACATAGAGCTATCAACTTGAATCTTTAGCAGGTTCACAGCTTTTTTTAACCTGTTCACTCTCATTTTGTGCTGCTTTTGAAGTTTATTTTAAGTGTTCATCTAGACTTTAGCTTACTTATTAGTCAATGGTAGATTCGCTTTGGAATTACTCTTGCAAAACTTGATTGTTAAGGATCTGAGTTAATGATTTTCTTGTTACCTAGATTTTAAGTTGATTTGTGCTTTGCCCATGATGAGATTCAATTTCCTTTGGCTTTTGTTTTTGATAGAAAAATCCATTTGCATTGTCTCTGCATCAACTAGGCAACATCATAATTATTAGCTTTGTAGTAGTTCTGATCATTAGTTTTTGAGAATGTTTGTTTTCTAAAATTATTGTGACTTCAGATTTCAGGGACTAACAATTTTGCTAAAGTCATTGACTTTCTAAGACGGCAGCTTCAATTCGACTCATTGGTAATCCTTCATTAATCAACATTTTTCTGTGATTTCTTTTTGAATCATTAGTGATGCTTAGTGAGTTCTTATGTTTATTTGAACCTTCCACTAGCTTACATAGAGCTATCAACTTGAATATTTAGCAGGTTCACAGCTTTTTTAACCTGTTCACTCTCATTTTGTGCTCGCTTTGAAGTTTATTTTAAGTGTTCATCTAGACTTTAGCTTACTTATTAGTCAATGGTAGATTCGCTTTGGAATTACTCTTGTAAATCTTGATTGTTAAGGATCTGAGTTAATGATTTTCTTGTTACCTAGATTTTAAGTTGATTTGTGCTTTGCCCATGATGAGATTCAATTTCCTTTGGCTTTTGTTTTTGATAGAAAAATCCATTTGCATTGTCTCTGCATCAACTAGGCAACATCATAATTATTAGCTTTGTAGTAGTTCTGATCATTAGATTTTGAGAATGTTTGTTTTCTAAAATTATTGTGACTTCAGATTTCAGGGACTAACAATTTTGCTAAAGTCATTGACTTTCTAAGACGGCAGCTTCACTCCGACTCATTGGTAATGCTTCATTAATCAACATTTTTCTGTGATTTCTTTTGAATCATTAGTGATGCTTAGTGAGTTCTTATGTTTATTTGAACCTTCCACTAGCTTACATAGAGCTATCAACTTGAATCTTTAGCAGGTTCACAACTTTTTTAACCTGTTCACTCTCATTTTGTGCCTGTTTTGAAGTTTATTTTAAGTGTTCATCTAGACTTTAGCTTACTTATTAGTCAATGGTAGATTCGCTTTTGGAATTACTCTTGTAAATCTTGATTGTTAAGGATCTGAGTTAATGATTTTCTTGTTAGAGAGATTTTAAGTTGGTTTGTGCTTTGCGAACGCAAGGATTCAATTTACTTTAGCTCTTGTTTTCTGATAGAAAAATCCATTTGCATTGTCTCTTAATAACCTAGGAAACATCATAATTATTAGCTTTGTAGTAGTTCTGATTATTAGTTTTTGAGAATGTTTGTTTTCTAAAATTATTGTGACTTCAGATTTCAGGGACACACAATTTTGCTAAAGTGATTGACTTTCTAAGACGGCAGCTTCACTCCGACTCATTGGTAATCCTTTATTAATCAACATTTTTCTGTGATTTCTTTTGAATCTTTAGTGATGCTTAGTGAGTTCTTATGTTTATTGGAACCTTCCACTAGCGACATAGAGCTATCAACCTGAATCTTTAGCAGGTTCACAGCTTTTTTAACCTGTTCACTCATTTTGTGCTCGCTTTGAAGTTTATTTTATGTGTTCATCTAGACTTTAGCTTACTTATTAGTCAATGGTAGATTCGTTTTGGAATTACTCTTGTAAATCTTGATTTTTAATGATCTGAGTTAATGATTTTCTTGTTTCTGAGGATTTTAAGTTGATTTGTGCTTTGCCCATGATGAGATTCAATTTCCTTTGGCTTTTGTTTTTTGATAGAAAAATCCATTTGCATTGTCTCTGCATCAACTAGGCAACATCATAATTATTAGCTTTGTAGTAGTTCTGATCTTTAGTTTTTGAGAATGTTTGTTTTCTAAAATTATTGTGACTTCAGATTTCAGGGACTAACAATTTTGCTAAAGTCATTGACTTTCTAAGACGGCAGCTTCAATCCGACTCATTGGTAATCCTTCATTAATCAACATTTTTCTGTGATTTCTTTTGAATCATTAGTGATGCTTAGTGAGTTCTTATGTTTATTTGAACCTTCCACTAGCTTTATAGAGCTATCAACTTGAATCTTTAGCAGGTTCACAGCTTTTTTAACCTGTTCACTCTCATTTTGTGCTCATTTTGAAGTTTATTTTAAGTGTTCATCTAGACTTTAGCTTACTTATGAGTCAATGGTAGATTCGCTTTTGGAATTACTCTTGTAAATCTTGATTGTTAAAGATCTGAGTTAATGATTTTCTTGTTACCGAGATTTTAAGTTGATTTGTGCTTTGCCCATGATGAGATTCAATTTCCTTTGGCTTTTGTTTTTGATAGAAAAATCCATTTGTATTGTCTCTGCATCAACTAGGCAACATCATAATTATTAGCTTTGTAGTAGTTCTGATCATTAGTTTTTGAGAATGTTTGTTTTCTAAAATTATTGTGACTTCAGATTTCAGGGACTAACAATTTTGCAAAGTCATTAACTTTCTAAGACGGCAGCTTCATTCGACTCATTGGTAATCCTTCATTAATCAACATTTTTCTGTGATTTCTTTTGAATCTTTAGTGATGCTTAGTGAGTTCTTATGTTTATTTGAACCTTCCACTAGCTTACATAGAGCTATCAACTTGAATATTTAGCAGGTTCACAGCTTTTTTAACCTGTTCACTCTCATTTTGTGCTCGCTTTTGGAAGTTTATTTTAAGTGTTCATCTAGACTTTAGCTTACTTATTAGTCAATGGTAGATTCGCTTTGGAATTACTCTTGTAAATCTTGATTGTTAAGGATCTGAGTTAATGATTTTCTTGTTACCTAGATTTTAAGTTGATTTGTGCTTTGCCCATGATGAGATTCAATTTCCTTTGGCTTTTGTTTTTGATAGAAAAATCCATTTGCATTGTCTCTGCATCAACTAGGCAACATCATAATTATTAGCTTTGTAGTAGTTCTGATCATTATTTTTGAGAATGTTTGTTTTCTAAAATTATTGTGACTTCAGATTTCAGGGACTAACAATTTTGCTAAAGTCATTGACTTTCTAAGACGGCAGCTTCAATCCACTCATTGGTAATCCTTCATTAATCAACATTTTTCTGTGATTTCTTTTGAATCATTAGTGATGCTTAGTGAGTTCTTATGTTTATTTGAACCTTCCACTAGCTTACATAGAGCTATCAACTTGAATCTTTAGCAGGTTCACAGCTTTTTTAACCTGTTCACTCTCATTTTGTGCCTGCTTTGAAGTTTATTTTAAGTGTTCATCTAGACTTTTAGCTTACTTATTAGTCAATGGTAGATTCGCTTTTGGAATTACTCTGGTAAATCTTGATTGTTAAAGATCTGAGTTAATGATTTTCTTGTTACCGAGATTTTAAGTTGATTTGTGCTTTGCCCATGATGAGATTCAATTTCCTTTGGCTTTTGTTTTTTGATAGAAAAATCCATTTGTATTGTCTCTGCATCAACTAGGCAACATCATAATTATTAGCTTTGTAGTAGTTCTGATCATTAGTTTTTGAGAATGTTTGTTTTCTAAAATTATTGTGACTTCAGATTTCAGGGACTAACAATTTTGCTAAAGTCATTAACTTTCTAAGACGGCAGCTTAACTCCGACTCATTGGTAATCCTTCATTAATCAACATTTTTCTGTGATTTCTTTTGAATCTTCAGTGATGCTTAGTGAGTTCTTATGTTTATTTGAACCTTCCACTAGCGACATAGATCTATCAACTTGAATCTTTAGCAGGTTCACAGCTTTTTTTAACCTGTTCACTCTCATTTTGTGCCCGCTTTGAAGTTTATTTTAAGTGTTCATCTAGACTTTAGCTTACTTATTAGTCAATGGTAGATTCGCTTGGAATTACTCTCGTAAATCTTGATTGTTAAGGATCTGAGTTAATGATTTTCTTGTTACCTAGATTTTAAGTTGATTTGGCTTTGGCCCATGATGAGATTCAATTTCCTTTTGGCTTTTGTTTTTGATAGAAAAATCCATTTGCATTGTCTCTGCATCAACTAGGCAACATCATAATTATTAGCTTTGTAGTAGTTCTGATCATTAGTATTTTTGAGAATGTTTGTTTTCTAAAATTATTGTGACTTCAGATTTCAGGGACTAACAATTTTGCTAAAGTCATTGACTTTCTAAGACGGCACCTTCAATCCGACTCATTGGTCATGCTTTATTAATCAACATTTTTCTGTGATTTCTTTTGAATCATTAGTGATGCTTAGTGAGTTCTTATGTTTATTTGAACCTTCCACTAGCTTAAATAGAGCTATCAACTTGAATCTTTAGCAGGTTCACAGCTTTTTTAACCTGTTCACTCTCATTTTGTGCCTCTTTTGAAGTTTATTTTAAGTGTTCATCTAGACTTTAGCTTACTTATTAGTCAATGGTAGATTCGCTTTTGGAATTACTCTTGTAAATCTTGATTGTTAAGGATCTGAGTTAATGATTTTCTTGTTACCGAGATTTTAAGTTGATTTGTGCTTTGCCCATGATGAGATTCAATTTCCTTTGGCTTTTTATTTTTGATAGAAAAATCCATTTGCATTGTCTCTGCATCAACTAGGCAACATCATAATTATTAGCTTTGTAGTAGTTCTGATCATTATTTTTGAGAATGTTTGTTTTCTAAAATTATTGTGACTTCAGATTTCAGGGACTTACAATTTTGCTAAAGTCATTGATATTCTAAGACGGCAGCTTCAATTCCACTCAATGGTAATCCTTCATTAATCAACATTTTTCTGTGATTTCTTTTGAGTCATTAGTGATGCTTAGTGAGTTCTTATGTTTATTTGAACCTTCCACTAGCTTACATAGAGCTATCAACTTGAATCTTTAGCAGGTTCACAGCTTTTTTAACCTGTTCACTCCCATTTTGTGCCCGCTTTGAAGTTTATTTTAAGTGTTCATCTAGACTTTAGCTTACTTATTAGTCAATGGTAGATTCGCTTTTGGAATTACTCTTGTAAATCTTGATTGTTAAGGATCTGAGTTAATGATTTTCTTGTTACCTAGATTTTAAGTTGATTTGTGCTTTGCCCATGATGAGATTCAATTTCCTTTGGCTTTTGTTTTTGATAGAAAAATCCATTTGCATTGTCTCTGCATCAACTAGGCAACATCATAATTATTAGCTTTGTAGTAGTTCTGATCATTATTTTTGAGAATGTTTGTTTTCTAAAATTATTGTGACTTCAGATTTCAGGGACTAACAATTTTGCTAAAGTCATTGACATTCTAAGACGGCAGCTTCACTTCGACTCATTGGTAATCCTTCATTAATCAACATTTTTCTGTGATTTCTTTTGAGTCATTAGTGATGCTTAGTGAGTTCTTATGTTTATTTGAACCTTCCACTAGCTTACATAGAGCTATCAACTTGAATCTTTAGCAGGTTCACAGCTTTTTTAACCTGTTCACTCATTTTGTGCCCGCTTTGAAGTTTATTTTAAGTGTTCATCTAGACTTTAGCTTACTTATTAGTCAATGGTAGATTCGCTTGTGAATTACTCTTGTAAATCTTGATTGTTAAGGATCTGAGTTAATGATTTTCTTGTTACCGTAGATTTTAAGTTGATTTGTGCTTTGCCCATGATGAGATTCAATTTCCTTTGGCTTTTGTTTTTGATAGAAAAATCCATTTGCATTGTCTCTGCATCAACTAGGCAACATCATAATTATTAGCTTTGTAGTAGTTCTGATCATTATTTTTGAGAATGTTTGTTTTCTAAAAATTATTGTGACTTCAGATTTCAGGGACTAACAATTTTGCTAAAGTCATTGACTTTCTAAGACGGCAGCTTCAATCTCGACTCATTGGTAATCCTTCATTAATCAACATTTTTCTGTGATTTCTTTTGAATCTTTAGTGATGCTTAGTGAGTTCTTATGTTTATTTGAACCTTCCACTAGCTTACATAGAGCTATCAACTTGAATCTTTAGCAGGTTCACAGCTTTTTTAACCTGTTCACTCTCATTTTGTGCTCGCTTTTGATGTTTATTTTAAGTGTTCATCTAGACTTTAGCTTACTTATTAGTCAATGGTAGATTCGCTTTTGGAATTACTCTTGTAAATCTTGATTGTTAAGGATCTGAGTTAATGATTTTCTTGTTACCTAGATTTTAAGTTGATTTGTGCTTTGCCCATGATGAGATTCAATTTCCTTTGGCTTTTGTTTTTTGATAGAAAAATCCATTTGCATTGTCTCTGCATCAACTAGGCAACATCATAATTATTAGCTTTGTAGTAGTTCTGAGCATTAGTTTTTCAGAATGTTTGTTTTCTAAAATTATTGTGACTTCAGATTTCAGGGACTAACAATTTTGCTAAAGTCATTAACTTTCTAAGACGGCAACATCAATCCGACTCATTGGTAATCCTTCATTAACCAATATTTTTCTGTGATTTATTTTGAATCTTCAGTGATGCTTAGTGAATTCTTATGTTTATTTGAACCTTCCACTAGCGACATAGAGCTATCAACTTGAATCATTAGCAGGTTCACAGCTTTTTTAACCTGTTCACTCTCATTTTGTGCCCGCTTTTGAAGTTTATTTTAAGTGTTCATCTAGACTTTAGCTTACTTATTAGTCAATGGTAGATTCGCTTTTGGAATTACTCTTGTAAATCTTGGATTGTTAAAGATCTGAGTTAATGATTTTCTTGTTACTGGAGATTTTAAGTTGATTTGTGCTTTTGCCCATGATGAGATTCAATTTCCTTTGGCTTTTGTTTTTGATAGAAAAATCCATTTGTATTGTCTCTGCATCAACTAGGCAACATCATAATTATTAGCTTTGTAGTAGTTCTGATCATTAGTTTTTGAGAATGTTTGTTTTCTAAAATTATTGTGACTTCAGATTTCAGGGACTAACAATTTTGCTAAAGTCATTGACTTTCTAAGACGGCAGCTTCAATTCGACTCATTGGTAATCCTTCATTAATCAACATTTTTCTGTGATTTCTTTTGAATCTTTAGTGATGCTTAGTGAGTTCTTATGTTTATTTGAACCTTCCACTAGCTTACATAGAGCTATCAACTTGAATCTTTAGCAGGTTCACAGCTTTTTTAACCTGTTCACTCTCATTTTGTGCTCTCTTTGAAGTTTATTTTAAGTGTTCATCTAGACTTTAGCTTTCTTATTATTCAATGGTAGATTCGCTTTTGGAATTACTCTTGCAAATCTTGGATTGTTAAGGATCTGAGTTAATGATTTTCTTGTTACCTAGATTTTAAGTTGATTTGTGCTTTGCCCATGATGAGATTCAATTTCCTTTGGCTTTTGTTTTTTGATAGAAAAATCCATTTGTATTGTCTCTGCATCAACTAGGCAACATCATAATTATTAGCTTTGTAGTAGTTCTGATCATTAGTTTTTGAGAATGTTTGTTTTCTAAAATTATTGTGACTTCAGATTTCAGGGACTAACAATTTTGCTAAAGTCATTGACTTTCTAAGACGGCAGCTTCACTCGACTCATTGGTAATCCTTCATTAATCAACATTTTTCTGTGATTTCTTTTGAATCTTTAGTGATGCTTAGTGAGTTCTTATGTTTATTTGAACCTTCCACTAGCTTACATAGAGCTATCAACTTGAATATTTAGCAGGTTCACAGCTTTTTTAACCTGTTCACACTCATTTTGTGCCTGCTTTTGAAGTTTATTTTAAGTGTTCATCTAGACTTTAGCTTACTTATTAGTCAATGGTAGATTCGCTTTGGAATTACTCTTGTAAATCTTGGATTGTTAAGGATCTGAGTTAATGATTTTCTTGTTACTTAGATTTTAAGTTGATTTGTGCTTTGCCCATGATGAGATTCAATTTCCTTGGCTTTTGTTTTTGATAGAAAAATCCATTTGCATTGTCTCTGCATCAACCAGGCAACATCATAATTATTAGCTTTGTAGTAGTTCTGATCATTAGTTTTGAGAATGTTTGTTTTCTAAAATTATTGTGACTTCAGATTTCAGGGACTTACAATTTTGCTAAAGTCATTGACATTCTAAGACGGCACCTTCAATTCCGACTCATTGGTAATCCTTCATTAATCAACATTTTTCTGTGATTTCTTTTGAATCATTAGTGATGCTTAGTGAGTTCTTATGTTTATTTGAACCTTCCACTAGCTTACATAGAGCTATCAACTTGAATCTTTAGCAGGTTCACAGCTTTTTTAACCTGTTCACTCTCATTTTGTGCTCGTTTTGAAGTTTATTTTAAGTGTTCATCTAGACTTTAGCTTACTTATTAGTCAATGGTAGATTCGCTTGGAATTACTCTTGTAAATCTTGATTGTTAAGGATCTGAGTTAATGATTTTCTTGTTACCTAGATTTTAAGTTGATTTGTGCTTTGCCCATGATGAGATTCAATTTCCTTTGGCTTTTATTTTTGATAGAAAAATCCATTTGCATTGTCTCTGCATCAACTAGGCAACATCATAATTATTAGCTTTGTAGTAGTTCTGATCATTATTTTTGAGAATGTTTGTTTTCTAAAATTATTGTGACTTCAGATTTCAGGGACTTACAATTTTGCTAAAGTCATTGGATATTCTAAGACGGCAGCTTCAATTCGACTCAATGGTAATCCTTCATTAATCAACATTTTTCTGTGATTTCTTTTGAGTCATTAGTGATGCTTAGTGAGTTCTTATGTTTATTTGAACCTTCCACTAGCTTACATAGAGCTATCAACTTGAATCTTTTAGCAGGTTCACAGCTTTTTTAACCTGTTCACTCTCATTTTGTGCCTGCTTTGAAGTTTATTTTAAGTGTTCATCTAGACTTTAGCTTACTTATTAGTCAATGGTAGATTCGCTTTTGGAATTACTCTTGTAAATCTTGGATTGTTAAGGATCTGAGTTAATGATTTTCTTGTTACCGAGATTTTAAGTTGATTTGTGCTTTGCCCATGATGAGATTCAATTTCCTTTGGCTTTTGTTTTTGATAGAAAAATCCATTTGCATTGTCTCTGCATCAACTAGGCAACATCATAATTATTAGCTTTGTAGTAGTTCTGATCTTTAGTTTTTGAGAATGTTTGTTTTCTAAAATTATTGCGACTTCAGATTTGAGGGACTAACAATTTTGCTAAAGTCATTGGCATTCTAAGACGGCAGCTTCAATTCGACTCAATGGTAATCCTTCATTAGTCAACATTTTTCTGTGATTTCTTTTGAGTCATTAGTGATGCTTAGTGAGTTCTTATGTTTATTTGAACCTTCCACTAGCTTACATAGAGCTATCAACTTGAATCTTTAGCAGGTTCACAGCTTTTTTAACCTGTTCACTCTCATTTTGTGCTCGCTTTTGAAGTTTATTTTAAGTGTTCATCTAGACTTTAGCTTACTTATTAGTCAATGGTAGATTCGCTTTTGAATTACTCTTGTAAATCTTGGATTGTTAAGGATCTGAGTTAATGATTTTCTTGTTACCGAGATTTTTAGTTGATTTGTGCTTTGCCCATGATGAGATTCAATTTCCTTTTGGCTTTTGTTTTTGATAGAAAAAATCCATTTGCATTGTCTCTGCATCAACTAGGCAACATCATAATTATTAGCTTTGTAGTAGTTCTGATCTTTAGATTTTGAGAATGTTTGTTTTCTAAAGTTATTGTGACTTCAGATTTCAGGGACTAACAATTTTGCTAAAGTCATTGACTTTCTAAGACGGCACCTTCAATTCGACTCATTGGTCATGCTTTATTAATCAACATTTTCTGTGATTTCTTTTGAATCGTTAGTGATGCTTAGTAAGTTCTTATGTTTATTGGAACCTTCCACTAGCTTACATAGAGCTATCAACTTGAATATTTAGCAGGATCACAGCTGTTTTAACCTGTTCACTCTCATTTTGTGCTCGTTTTGATGTTTATTTTAAGTGTTCATCTAGACTTTAGCTTACTTATTAGTCAATGGTAGATTCGTTTTGGAATTACTCTTGTAAATCTTGATTGTTAAGGATCTGAGTTAATGATTTTCTTGTTACCGAGATTTTAAGTTGATTTGTGCTTTGCCCATGATGAGATTCAATTTCCTTTGGCTTTTATTTTTTGATAGAAAAATCCATTTGAATTTTCTCTGCAACAACTAGGCAACATCATAATTATTAGCTTTGTAGTAGTTCTGATCATTATTTTCTGAGAATGTTTGTTTTCTAAAATTATTGTGACTTCATATTTCAGGGACTTACAATTTTGCTAAAGTCATTGACATTCTAAGACGGCAGCTTCACTCCGACTCAATGGTAATCCTTCATTAATCAACATTTTTCTGTGATTTCTTTTGAGTCATTAGTGATGCTTAGTGAGTTCTTATGTTTATTTGAACCTTCCACTAGCGACATAGAGCTATCAACTTGAATATTTAGCAGGTTCACAGCTTTTTTAACCTGTTCACTCTCATTTTGTGCTCGTTTTGAAGTTTATTTTAAGTGTTCATCTGGACTTTAGCTTACTTATTAGTCAATGGTAAATTCGTTTTGGAATTACTCTTGCAAATCTTGATTGTTAAGGATCTGATTTAATGATTTTCTTGTTACCGAGATTTTAAGTTGATTTGTGCTTTGCCCATGATGAGATTCAATTTCCTTTGGCTTTTGTTTTTTGATAGAAAAATCCATTTGTATTGTCTCTGCATCAACTAGGCAACATCATAATTATTAGCTTTGTAGTAGTTCTGATCATTAGTTTTTGAGAATGTTTGTTTTCTAAAATTATTGTGACTTCAGATTTCAGGGACTAACAATTTTGCTAAAGTCATTAACTTTCTAAGACGGCAGCTTAACTCCGACTCATTGGTAATCCTTCATTAATCAACATTTTTCTGTGATTTCTTTTGAATCTTCAGTGATGCTTAGTGAGTTCTTATGTTTATTTGAACCTTCCACTAGCGACATAGATCTATCAACTTGAATACTTAGCAGGTTCACAGCTTTTTTAACCTGTTCACACTCATTTTCTGCTCGTTTTGAAGTTTATTTTAAGTGTTCATCTAGACTTTAGCTTACTTATTAGTCAATGGTAAATTCGTTTTGGAATTACTCCTGTAAATCTTGATTGTTAAGGATCTGAGTTAATGATTTTCTTGTTACCGAGATTTTAAGTTTATTTGTGCTTTGCCCATGATGAGATTCAATTTCCTTTGGCTTTTGTTTTTGATAGAAAAATCCATTTGCATTGTCTCTGCATCAACATCATAATTATTAGCTTTGTAGTAGTTCTGATCTTTAGTTTTGAGAATGTTTGTTTTCTAAAATTATTGTGACTTCAGATTTCAGGGACTAACAATTTTGCTAAAGTCATTGACTTTCTAAGACGGCAGCTTCAATCCGACTCATTGGTAATCCTTCATTAATCAACATTTTTCTGTGATTTCCTTTTGAATCATTAGTGATGCTTAGTGAGTTCTTATGTTTATTTGAACCTTCCACTAGCTTACATAGAGCTATCAACTTGAATATTTAGCAGGTTCACAGCTTTTTTAACCTGTTCACTCTCATTTTGTGCTCGCTTGAAGTTTATTTTAAGTGTTCATCTAGACTTTAGCTTACTTATTAGTCAATGGTAAATTCGTTTTGGAATTACTCCTGTAAATCTTGATTGTTAAGGATCTGAGTTAATGATTTTCTTGTTACCGAGATTTTAAGTTTATTTGTGCTTTGCCCATGATGAGATTCAATTTCCTTTGGCTTTTGTTTTTGATAGAAAAATCCATTTGCATTGTCTCTGCATCAACATCATAATTATTAGCTTTGAAGTAGTTCTGATCATTAGTTTTTGAGAATGTTTGTTTTCTAAAATTATTGTGACTTCAGATTTCAGGGACTAACAATTTTGCTAAAGTCATTGACAATCTAAGACGGCACCTTCACTCCGACTCATTGGTCATGCTTTATTAATCAACATTTTTCTGTGATTTCTTTTGAATCATTAGTGATGCTTAGTGAGTTCTTATGTTTATTTGAACCTTCCACTAGCGACATAGAGCTATCAACTTGAATCTTTAGCAGGTTCACAGCTTTTTTAACCTGTTCACTCTCATTTTGTGCTCGCTTTGAAGTTTATTTTAAGTGTTCATCTAGACTTTAGCTTACTTATTAGTCAATGGTAGATTCGCTTTTGGAATTACTCTTGTAAATCTTGATTGTTAAGGATCTGAGTTAATGATTTTCTTGTTACCTAGATTTTAAGTTGATTTGTGCTTTGCCCATGATGAGATTCAATTTCCTTGGCTTTTGTTTTTGATAGAAAAAATCCATTTGCATTGTCTCTGCATCAACTAGGCAACATCATAATTATTAGCTTTGTAGTAGTTCTGATCATTATTTTTGAGAATGTTTGTTTTCTAAAATTATTGTGACTTCAGATTTCAGGGACTAACAATTTTGCTAAAGTCATTGACTTTCTAAGACGGCACCTTCAATCGACTCATTGGTAATCCTTCATTAATCAACATTTTTCTGTGATTTTTTTGAATCATTAGTGATGCTTAGTGAGTTCTTATGTTTATTTGAACCTTCCACTAGCTTACATAGAGCTATCAACTTGAATCTTTAGCAGGTTCACAGCTTTTTTAACCTGTTCACTCTCATTTTGTGCTCGTTTTGAAGTTTATTTTAAGTGTTCATCTAGACTTTAGCTTACTTATTAGTCAATGGTAGATTCGCTTTTGGAATTACTCTTGCAAATCTTGATTGTTAAGGATCTGATTTAATGATTTTCTTGTTACCAGATTTTAAGTTGATTTGTGCTTTGCCCATGATGAGATTCAATTTCCTTGGCTTTTGATTTTTGATAGAAAAATCCATTTGTATTGTCTCTGCATCAACTAGGCAACATCATAATTATTAGCTTTGTAGTAGTTCTTGATCATTAGATTTTGAGAATGTTTGTTTTCTAAAATTATTGTGACTTCAGATTTCAGGGACTAACAATTTTGCTAAAGTCATTAACTTTCTAAGACGGCAGCTTCAATCTGACTCATTGGTAATCCTTCATTAATCAACATTTTTCTGTGATTTCTTTTGAATCATTCAGTGATGCTTAGTGAGTTCTTATGTTTATTTGAACCTTCCACTAGCTTACATAGAGCTATCAACTTGAATATTTAGCAGGTTCACAGCTTTTTAACCTGTTCACTCTCATTTTGTGCCCGCTTTGAAGTTTATTTTAAGTGTTCATCTAGACTTTAGCTTACTTATTAGTCAATGGTAGATTCGCTTTGGAATTACTCTTGTAAATCTTGATTGTTAAGGATCTGAGTTAATGATTTTCTTGTTACCTAGATTTTAAGTTGATTTGTGCTTTTGCCCATGATGAGATTCAATTTCCTTTGGCTTTTGTTTTTGATAGAAAAATCCATTTGCATTGTCTCTGCATCAACTAGGCAACATCATAATTATTAGCTTTGTAGTAGTTCTGATCATTATTTTTTGAGAATGTTTGTTTTCTAAAATTATTGTGACTTCAGATTTCAGGGACTAACAATTTTGCTAAAGTCATTGACTTTCTAAGACGGCACCTTCAATTCACTCATTGGTCATCCTTTATTAATCAATATTTTTCTGTGATTTCTTTTGAATCATTAGTGATGCTTAGTGAGTTCTTATGTTTATTTGAACCTTCCACTAGCTTACATAGAGCTATCAACTTGAATCTTTTAGCAGGTTCACAACTTTTTTAACCTGTTCACTCTCATTTTGTGCTCGTTTTGAAGTTTATTTTAAGTGTTCATCTAGACTTTAGCTTACTTATTAGTCAATGGTAGATTCGTTTTGGAATTACTCTTGTAAATCTTGATTGTTAAGGATCTGAGTTAATGATTTTCTTGTTACCGAGATTTTAAGTTGATTTGTGCTTTGCCCATGATGAGATTCAATTTCCTTTGGCTTTTATTTTTTGATAGAAAAATCTATTTGTATTGTCTCTGCATCAACTAGGCAACATCATAATTATTAGCTTTGTAGTAGTTCTGATCATTATTTTCTGAGAATGTTTGTTTTCTAAAATTATTGTGACTTCAGATTTGAGGGACTAACAATTTTGCTAAAGTCATTAACTTTCTAAGACGGCAGCTTCACTCCGACTCATTGGTAATCCTTCATTAATCAACATTTTTCTGTGATTTCTTTTGAATCTTCAATGATGCTTAGTGAGTTCTTATGTTTATTTGAACCTTCCACTAGCGACATAGAGCTATCAACTTGAATAATTAGCAGGATCACAGCTTTTTTAACCTGTTCACTCTCATTTTGTGCTCGTTTTGATGTTTATTTTAAGTGTTCATCTAGACTTTAGCTTACTTATTAGTCAATGGTAGATTGCTTTTGGAATTACTCTGTAAATCTTGATTGTTAAGGATCTGAGTTAATGATTTTCTTGTTACCGAGATTTTAAGTTGATTTGTGCTTTGCCCATGATGAGATTCAATTTCCTTGGCTTTTGTTTTTGATAGAAAATCCATTTGCATTGTCTCTGCATCAACTAGGCAACATCATAATTATTAGCTTTGTAGTAGTTCTGATCATTATTTTTGAGAATGTTTGTTTTCTAAAATTATTGTGACTTCAGATTTGAGGGACTAACAATTTTGCTAAAGTCATTGACTATTCTAAGACGGCAGCTTCAATTCGACTCATTGGTAATCCTTCATTAATCAACATTTTTCTGTGATTTCTTTTGAATCATTAGTGATGCTTAGTGAGTTCTTATGTTTATTTGAACCTTCCACTAGCTACATAGAGCTATCAACTTGAATATTTAGCAGGTTCACAGCTTTTTTAACCTGTTCACTCTCATTTTGTGCTCGCTTTGAAGTTTATTTTAAGTGTTCATCTAGACTTTAGCTTACTTATTAGTCAATGGTAGATTCGCTTTTGAATTACTCTTGTAAATCTTGGATTGTTAAGGATCTGAGTTAATGATTTTCTTGTTACTTAGATTTTAAGTTGATTTGTGCTTTGCCCATGATGAGATTCAATTTCTTTTGGCTTTTATTTTTGATAGAAAAATCCATTTGCATTGTCTCTGCATCAACTAGGCAACATCATAATTATTAGCTTTGTAGTAGTTCTGATCATTATTTTTGAGAATGTTTGTTTTCTAAAATTATTGTGACTTCATATTTCAGGACTTTACAATTTGCTAAAGTCATTGATATTCTAAGACGGCAGCTTCAATTCCGACTCAATGGTAATCCTTCATTAATCAACATTTTTCTGTGATTTCTTTTGAGTCATTAGTGATGCTTAGTGAGTTCTTATGTTTATTTGAACCTTCCACTAGCTTACATAGAGCTATCAACTTGAATCTTTAGCAGGTTCACAGCTTTTTAACCTGTTCACTCTCATTTTGTGCTCGCTTAGAAGTTTATTTTAAGTGTTCATCTAGACTTTAGCTTACTTATTAGTCAATGGTAGATTCGCTTTGGAATTACTCTTGTAAATCTTGGATTGTTAAGGATCTGAGTTAATGGATTTTCTTGTTATTGAGATTTTAAGTTGATTTGTGCTTTGCCCATGATGAGATTCAATTTCCTTTGGCTTTTGTTTTTTGATAGAAAATCCATTTGTATTGTCTCTGCATCAACTAGGCAACATCATAATTATTAGCTTTGTAGTAGTTCTGATCATTATTTTTTGAGAATGTTTGTTTTCTAAAATTATTGTGACTTCAGATTTGAGGGACTAACAATTTGCTAAAGTCATTGACTTTCTAAGACGGCAGCTTCAATTCGACTCATTGGTAATCCTTCATTAATCAACATTTTTCTGTGATTTCTTTTTGAATCATTAGTGATGCTTAGTGAGTTCTTATGTTTATTTGAACCTTCCACTAGCTTACATAGAGCTATCAACTTGAATCTTTAGCAGGTTCACAGCTTTTTTAACCTGTTCACCCTCATTTTGTGCTCGCTTTGAAGTTTATTTTAAGTGTTCATCTAGACTTTAGCTTACTTATTAGTCAATGGTAGATTCGCTTTGGAATTACTCTTGTAAATCTTGGATTGTTAAGGATCTGAGTTAATGATTTTCTTGTTACCTAGATTTTAGTTGATTTGTGCTTGCCCATGATGAGATTCAATTTCCTTTGGCTTTTGTTTTTGATAGAAAAATCCATTTGCATTGTCTCTGCATCAACTAGGCAACATCATAATTATTAGCTTTGTAGTAGTTCTGAGCATTAGTTTTTCAGAATGTTTGTTTTCTAAAATTATTGTGACTTCAGATTTCAGGGACTAACAATTTTGCTAAAGTCATTAACTTTCTAAGACGGCAGCTTCAATTCGACTCATTGGTAATCCTTCATTAATCAACATTTTTCTGTGATTTCTTTTGAATCATTAGTGATGCTTAGTGAGTTCTTATGTTTATTTGAACCTTCCACTAGCTTACATAGAGCTATCAACTTGAATCTTTAGCAGGGTTCACAGCTTTTTAACCTGTTCACTCTCATTTTGTGCTCGCTTGAAGTTTATTTTAAGTGTTCATCTAGACTTTAGCTTACTTATTAGTCAATGGTAGATTCTTTTGGAATTACTCTTGTAAATCTTGATTGTTAAGGATCTGAGTTAATGATTTTCTTGTTACTTAGATTTTAAGTTGATTTGTGCTTGCCCATGATGAGATTCAATTTCTTTGGCTTTTTTTTTTGATAGAAAAAATCCATTTGCATTGTCTCTGCATCAACTAGGCAACATCATAATTATTAGCTTTGTAGTAGTTCTGATCATTATATTTTGAGAATGTTTGTTTTCTAAAATTATTGTGACTTCAGATTTCAGGGACCAATAATTTTGCTAAAGTCATTGACTTTCTAAGACGGCAGCTTCAATTCGACTCATTGGTAATCCTTCATTAATCAACATTTTTCTGTGATTTCTTTTGAATCATTAGTGATGCTTAGTGAGTTCTTATGTTTATTTGAACCTTCCACTAGCTTACATAGAGCTATCAACTTGAATCTTTAGCAGGTTCATAACCTTTTTAACCTGTTCACTCTCATTTTGTGCTCGCTTTGAAGTTTATTTTAAGTGTTCATCTAGACTTTAGCTTACTTATTAGTCAATGGTAGATTCGCTTGGAATTACTCTTGTAAATCTTGGATTGTTAAAGATCTGAGTTAATGATTTTCTTGTTACCGAGATTTTGTTGATTTGTGCTTGCCCATGATGAGATTCAATTTCCTTTGGCTTTTTTTTTTGATAGAAAAATCCATTTGCATTGTCTCTGCATCAACTAGGCAATATCATAATTATTAGCTTTGTAGTAGTTCTGATCTTTAGTTTTTTGAGAATGTTTGTTTTCTAAAATTATTGTGACTTCAGATTTCAGGACTAACAATTTTGCTAAAGTCATTGACTTTCTAAGACGGCAGCTTCAATCCGACTCATTGGTAATCCTTTATTAATCAACATTTTCTGTGATTTCTTTTGAATCATTAGTGATGCTTAGTGAGTTCTTATGTTTATTGAACCTTCCACTAGCTTACATAGAGCCATCAACTTGAATCTTTAGCAGGTTCACATTTTTTTAACCTGTTCACTCTCATTTTGTGCTCGCTTTGAAGTTTATTTTAAGTGTTCATCTAGACTTTAGCTTACTTATTAGTCAATGGTAGATTCGCTTTGGAATTACTCTTGTAAATCTTGATTGTTAAGGATCTGAGTTAATGATTTTCTTGTTACCGAGATTTTGTTGATTTGTGCTTTGCCCATGATGAGATTCAATTTCCTTTGGCTTTTTTTTTTGATAGAAAAATCCATTTGCATTGTCTCTGCATCAACTAGGCAACATCATAATTATTAGCTTTGTAGTAGTTCTGATCATTATTTTTGAGAATGTTTGTTTTCTAAAATTATTGTGACTTCAGATTTCAGGGACTACAATTTTACTAAAGTCATTGACTTTCTAAGACGGCAGCTTCAATTCACTCAATGGTAATCCTTCATTAATCAACATTTTTCTGTGATTTCTTTTGAATCATTAGTGATGCTTAGTGAGTTCTTATGTTTATTTGAACCTTCCACTAGCTTTATATAGAGCTATCAACTTGAATCTTTAGCAGGTTCACAGCCTTTTTAACCTGTTCACTCTCATTTTGGTGCTCGCTTTTGAAGTTTATTTTAAGTGTTCATCTAGACTTTAGCTTACTTATTAGTCAATGGTAGATTCGCTTGGAATTACTTTTGTAAATCTTGGATTGTTAAGGATCTTGATTTAATGATTTTCTTGTTACTGAGATTTTAAGTTGATTTGTAGCTTTGCCCATGATGAGATTCAATTTCTTTGGCTTTTGTTTTTGATAGAAAAAATCCATTTGCATTGTCTCTGCATCAACTAGGCAACATCATAATTATTAGCTTTGTAGTAGTTCTGATCATTAATTTTTGAGAATGTTTGTTTTCTAAAATTATTGTGACTTCAGATTTAGGACTAACAATTTTGCTAAAGTCATTGACTTTCTAAGACGGCAGCTTCAATTCCGACTCATTGGTAATCCTTCATTAATCAACATTTTTCTGTGATTTCTTTTGAATCTTAGTGATGCTTAGTGAGTTCTTATGTTTATTTAAACCTTCCACTAGCTTAATAGAGCTATCAACTTGAATTTTAGCAGGTTCACAGATTTTTTTAACCTGTTCACTCTCATTTTGTGCTCGTTTTGAAGTTTATTTTAAGTGTTCATCTAGACTTTAGCTTACTTATTAGTCAATGGTAGATTCGCTTTGGAATTACTTCTTGTAAATCTTGGATTGTTAAAGATCTGAGTTAATGATTTTCTTGTTACCGAGGATTTTAAGTTGATTTAAGCTTTTGCCCATGATGAGATTCAATTTCCTTTTGGCTTTTGTTTTTGGATAGAAAAAATCCATTTGCATTGTCTCTGCATCAACTAGGCAATATCATAATTATTAGCTTTGTAGTAGTTCTGATCATTAGTTTTTGAGAATATTTGTTTTCTAAAATTATTGTGACTTCAGATTTAAGGATTAACAATTTTGCAAAGTCATTGAATTTCTAAGACGGCAGCTTCATTCGACTCATTGGTAATCCTTCATTAATCAACATTTTCTGTGATTTCTTTTTGAATCATTAGTGATGCTTAGTGAGTTCTTATGTTTATTTGAACCTTCCACTAGCTTACATAGAGCTATCAACTTGAATCTTTTAGCAGGTTCACAGCTTTTTTAACCTGTTCACTCTCATTTTGTGCCTGCTTGAAGTTTATTTTAAGTGTTCATCTAGACTTTAGCTGACTTATTAGTCAATGGTAGATTCGTTTTGAATTACTCTTGTAAATCTTGATTGTTAAGGATCCGAAGTTAATGATTTTCTTGTTACCTAGATTTTAAGTTGATTTGTGCTTTTGCCCATGATGAGATTCAATTCCTTGGCTTTTGTTTTGATAGAAAAATCCATTTGCATTGTCTCTGATCAACTAGGCAACATCATAATTATTAGCTTTGTAGTAGTTCTGATCTTTAGATTTGAGAATGTTTGCTTTTCTAAAGTTATTGTGACTTCAGATTTCAGGGACTAATAATTTTGCTAAAGTCATTGACTTTCTAAGATTTGCAACTTCACTCATTAACTCATTGGTAATCCTTCATTAATCAACATTTTCTGTGATTTCTTTTGAATCATTAAGTGATAGTGAGTTCTTATGTTTATTGAACCTTCCACTAGCTTAATAGAGCTATCAACTTGAATCTTTAGCAGGTTCACAACTTTTTTAACCTGTTCACTCATTTTGTGCCCGTTTGAAGTTTATTTTAAGTGTTCATCTAGACTTTAGCTTACTTATTAGTCAATGGTAGATTCGCTTTTGGAATTACTCTTGTAAATCTTGGATTATTAAGGATCTGAGTTAACGATTTTCTTGTTACCTAGATTTTGTTGATTTGTGCTTGCCCATGATGAGATTCAATTTCCTGGCTTTTGTTTTTGATAGAAAAATCCATTTGCATTGTCTCTGCATCAACTAGGCAAAATCATAATTATTAGCTTTGTAGTAGTTCTGATCATTATTTTTGAGAATGTTTGCTTTTAAAAATTATTGGGACTTCAGATTTCAGGGACTAACAATTTTGCTAAAGTCATTGAATTTCTAAGATTGGCAGCTTCACTCGACCATTTGGTAATCCTTCATTAATCAACATTTTTCTGTGATTTCTTGAATCATTAGTGATGCTTAGTGAGTTCTTATGTTTATTTGAACCTTCCACTATGTATACAGAGCTATCAACTTGAATCTTTAGCAGGTTCACAGCTTTTTTAACCTGTTCACTCTCATTTTGTGCCTGCTTGAAGTTTATTTTAAGTGTTCATCTAGACTTTAGCTTACTTATTAGTCAATGGTAGATTCGCTTTTAATTACTTCTAGTAAATCTTGATTATTAAGGATCTGAGTTAATGATTTTCTTGTTACCGAGATTTTAAGTTGATTTGAGCTTGCCCATGATGAGATTCAATTTCTTTGGCTTTTATTTTTGATAGAAAATCCATTTGCATTGTCTCTGCATCAACTAGGCAACATCATAATTATTAGCTTTGTAGTAGTTCCGATCATTATTTTCGAGAATGTTTGTTTTCTAAAATTATTGTGACTTCACATTTCAGGACTAACAATTTTGCTAAAGTCATTGACTTTCTAAGACGGCAGCTTCAATCCGACTCATTGGTAATCCTTCATTAATCAACATTTTTCTGTGATTTCTTTTGAATCATTAGTGATGCTTAGTGAGTTCTTATGTTTATTTGAACCTTCCACTAGCTTATATAGAGCTATCAACTTGAATCTATAGTAGGTTCACAGCTTTTTTAACCTGTTCACTACTCATTTTGTGCTCGCTTTGGAAGTTTATTTTGAAGTGTTCATCTAGACTTTGGTTTACTTATTAGTCAACAGGTAGATTCGCTTTTGAATTACTCCTGAAATCTTGATTGTTAAGGATCTGATTCAATGATTTTCTTGTTACCGAGATTTCAAGTTGATTTGTGCTTTGCCCATGATGAGATTCAATTTCCTTGGCTTTTGTTTTTGATAGAAAAATCTATTTGTATTGTCCCTCAGTCAACTAGGCAACATCATAATTATTAGCTTTGTAGTGTTTTGATCATTAGTTTTGAGAATGTTTGTTTTCTAAAATTATTGTGACTTCAGATTTCGGGACTAACAATTTTACTAAAGTTGTTAACTTTCTAAGACGGCAGCTTCACTCACTCATTGGTAATCCTTCATTAACTCAACATTTTTCTGTGATTTCTTTGAATCTTTAGTGATGCTTAGTGAGTTCTTATGTTTATTTGAACCTTCCACTAGCTTACATAGAGCTATCAACTTGAATATTTAGCAGGTTCTAAATTTTTTTAACTTGCTCACTCTATTTTGTGCCCACTTGGAAGTTTATTTTAAGTGTTCATTCTAGACTTTAGCCAATTTATTAGTCAATGGTAAATTTGCTTGGGAATTACTCTTGTAAATCTTGATTGTTATGGATCTGAGTTAATGATTTTCTTGTTACCTAGATTTTAAGTTTATTTGTGCTTTACCCATGATGAGATTCAATTTCCTTTGGCTTTTTTTTTGATAGAAAAATCCATTTGCATTGTCTCTACACAACTAGGCAACATCATAATTATTAGCTTTGTAGTAGTTCTGATCATTATTTTGAGAAATGTTTGTTTTCTAAAATTATTGTGACTTCAGATTTCGGGACTAACAATTTTACTAAAGTCATTGACTTTCAAGACGCAGCTTCAATTCCACTCACTGGTAACCCTTCATTAATCAAAACATTTTTCTGTGATTTCTTTGGAATCTTTCTGTGATGCTTAGTGAGTTCTTATGTTTATTTGAACCTTCTACAACTTACATAGAGCTATCAACTTGAATCTTTAGCAGGTTCAGCAGCTTTTAACCTTCCACTCTCATTTTGTGCCGCTCTTTGAAGTTTATTTTCAGTGTTCACCTGGATTTTAGCTTACTTATTAGTCAATGGTAGACTCTGTTTTGACTTACTCTTGTAAAATCTGTATCGTTAAGGATCTGAGTTAATGATTTTCTTGTTACTTAGATTTTAAGTTGACTTTGTGTTTTCGCCCATGATGAGATCTCAATTTTGGCTTTTTTTTTTGATAGAAAAATCCATTTGCATCATTCTTTGCATCAACTAGGCAAACATCATAATTATTAGGTTTTGGTAGTAGTTCTGATCATTATTTCTTCGAGAATGTTTGTTGTCTAAAATTATTGTGACTTCAGATATCGTGGACTAATAATTTTACCAAAGTCATTGACATTCTAAGACGGCAGTAATTCCTAATTCGACTCATTGGCATCCCTTCATTAATCGAACATTTTTCCGTGATTTCTTTGAACCATTAGGTGATGCTTATGAGTTCTTGTGTTTATTTGAACCTTCCACTAGCTTTTGAAGAGCTATCAACTTGAATCTTAGCAAGTTCAGTGTTTTTTTTAAACCTGTTCACCTCTATTACTTGAGCTAAGCGCTAGATGTTTATTTTGCTAGTCCATCTAGACTTTAGCTTACTTATTAGTCAATAGTAGATCCGTTTTGGAATTACTCTCGTAAATTTTACCGTTAAAGATCTGATTTAATGATTTTCTGTTACTTAGACTTCGCTGATTTGTGCTTTGCCCATTATGAGATTCAATTTCCTTTGGCTTTTGATTTTTGAGAGAAAAATCCATTTCCTCGTCTCTGCATCAACTAGGCAACGTCATGACTATTAGCTTTGGTAGTAGTTCTGATTAATTATTTTTTGAGAACGTTTGTTCTCTAAATTACTGTGACTTCAGATTTAAGGGACTAACAATTTTGCTAAAGTCATTGGCTTTCTACTACTGCAGCTTCACAAATTTATTGGTAACCCTTCATTAATCAAAAATTTTCTGTGATTTCTTTTGAATCTTTAGAGATGCTTAGTGAGTTCTTATGTTTTATTTGAACCTTCCACCAGCTTATATAGAGCCATCAACTTGAATATTTGGTAGGTTCAGTTTTTTTAACCTGTCCACTCCTTTTGTGCCTGGTTGAAGTTTATTTTAAGTGTTCATCTAGACTTAGCTTATTTATTAGTCATTGCTAGACTTGCTTTGAATTAGCCTCTTCCAAATCTGGATTGTTAAGGACCTGAGCTAATGATTTCTAATTACTGATTTTAAGTTGATTTGTGCTTTACCATGATGAGATTCAATTTCTTGTGGCTTAGTTTTGATAGGAAAATCCATTTGCATTGTCTCAAATTATAATACATCATGTTTAGCCGGTAGTAGTTCTGACTATTATTTCTTTCAGAATGTTTGTTTCTAAAATTATTTACCTCACTTTGGGGACTCCAGCATCTTTGCTAAAGTTATTGACATTCTAAGACGTGCAGTCGTTCGACTCAATGGTAAATCCTTCATTAATCAACATTTTCTGTGATTT
>CM051364.1:9166855-9226615 GCA_028015245.1 Cardamine occulta
GTTTCTAATATTATTGTGACTTCAGATTTCAGGAACTAACAATTTTGCTAAAGTCATTGACTTTCTAAGACGACAGTTTCACTCCGACTCATTGGTAATCCTTCATTAATCAACATTTTTCTGTGATTTCATTTTAGTCATTAGTGATGCTTAGTGAGTTTTTATGTTTATTTGAACCTTCCACTAGCGACATAGAGCTATCAACTTGAATCTTTAGCAGGTTCACAGTTTTTTTAACCTGTTCACTCTCATTTTGTGCTCGTTTTGAAGTTTGTTTTAAGTGTTCATCTAGACTTTAGCTTACTTTTTAGTCAATGGTAGATTCGTTTTGGACTTACTCTTGTAAATCTTGATTGTTAAGGATCTGAGTTAATGAGTTTCTCGTTACCGAGATTTTAAGTTGATTTGTGCTTTGCCCATGATGATATTCAATTTCCTTTGGCTTTTGTTTTTTGATAGAAAAATCCATTTGCATTGTCTCTGCATCAACTAGGCAACATCATAATTATTAGCTTTGTAGTAGTTCTGATCATTAGTTTTTTAGAATATTTGTTTTCTACTATTATTGTGTCCCCAGATTTCAGAGACTAACAATTTTGCCAAAGTCATTGACTTTCTAAGACGGCAGCTTCACTCCGACTCATTGGTAATCCTTCATTAATTAACATTTTTCTGTGATTTCTTTTGAGTGATTAATGATGTCTAGTGAGTTCTTATGTTTATTTGAACCTTCCACTAGCGTAGATAGAGCTATCAACTTGAATCGTTAGCAGGTTCACAACTTTTTTACCTGTTCACTCTCATTTTGTGCTTCGTTTTGAAGTTTATTTTAAGTGTTCATCTAGACTTTAGCTTACTTATTAGTCAATGGTAGATTCGTTTTGGAATTACTCTTGTAAATCTTGATTGTTAGGGATTTGAGTTAATGATTTTCTTGTTGCCGAGATTTTAAGTTGATTTGTGCTTTGCCCATGATGAGATTCAATTTCCTTTGGCTTTTGTTTTTTGATAGAAAAATCCATTTGTATTGTCTCTGCAACAACTAGGCAACATCATAATTATTAGCTTTGTAGTAGTTCTGATCATTAGTTTTTGAGAATATTTGTTTTCTAAAATTATTGTGACTTTAGATTTCAGGGACTAACAATTTTGCTAAAGTCATTGACTTTCTAAGACGGCAGCTTCACTCCGGCTCATTGGTAATCCTTCATTAATCAACATTTTTCTGTGATTTGTTCTGAATCATTAGTGATGCTTAGTGAGTTCTTATGTTTATTTGAACCTTCCACTAGCGACATAGAGCTATCAACTTGAATCGTTAGCAGGTTCACAACTTTTTTACCTGTTCACTCTCATTTTGAGCTCGTTTTGAAGTTTATTTTAAATGTTCATCTAGACTTTAGCTTACTTATTAGTCAAAGGTAGATTTGTTTTAGAATTACTCTTCTAAATCTTGATTGTTAAGGATCTGAGTTAATGATTTTCTTGTTACCGAGATTTTAAGTTGATTTGTGCTTTCCCATGATGAGATTCAATTTCTTTTGGCTTTTGATTTTTGATAGAAAAATCCATTTGCATTTTCTCTGCATCAACTAGGCAACATCATAATTATTAGCTTTGTAGTAATTCCGACCATTAGTTTTTGAGAATGTTTTGTTTCTAATATTATTGTGACTTCAGATTTCAGGAACTAACAATTTTGTTAAAGTCATTGACTTTCTAAGACGGCAGTTTCACTCCGACTCATCGGTAATCCTTCATTAATCAACATTTTTCTGTGATTTCATTTTAGTCATTAGTAATGCTTAGTGAGTTCTTATGTTTATTTGAACCTTCCACTAGCGACATAGAGCTATCAACTTGAATCTTTAGCAAGTTCACAGTTTTTTTAACCTGTTCACTCTCATTTTTTGCTCGTTTTGAAGTTTGTTTTAAGTGTTCATATAGACTTTAGCTTACTTTTTAGTCAATGGTAGATTCGTTTTGGACTTACTCTTGTAAATCTTGATTGTTAAGGATCTAAGTTAATGATTTTCTCATTACCGAGATTTTAAGTTGATTTGTGCTTTGCCCATGATGAGATTCAATTTCCTTTGGCTTTTGTTTTTTGATAGAAAAATCCATTTGCATTGTCTCTGCATCAACTAGGCAACATCATAATTATTAGCTTTGTAGTAGTTCTGATCATTAGTTTTTGAGAATATTTGTTTTCTAGTATTATTGTGTCCTCAGATTTCAGGGACTAACAATTTTGCTAACGTCATTGACTTTCTAAGACAGCAACTTCACTCTGACTCATTGGTAATCCTTCATTAATTAACATTTTTCTGTGATTTCTTTTGAGTGATTAGTGATGTCTAGTGAGTTCTTATTTTTATTTGAACCTTCCACTAGCGAGATAGAGCTATCAACTTGAATCGTTAGCAGGTTCACAACTTTTTTACCTGTTCACTCTCATTTTGTGCTCGTTTTGAAGTTTATTTTAAGTGTTCATCTAGACTTTAGCTTACTTATTAGTCAATGGTAGATTCGTTTTGGAATTACTCTTGTAAATCTTGATTGTTAGGGATTTGAGTTAATGATTTTCTTGTTGCCGAGATTTTAAGTTGATTTGTGCTTTGCCCATGATGAGATTCAATTTCCTTTGGCTTTTGTTTTTTGATAGAAAAATCCATTTGCATTGTCTCTGCAACAACTAGGCCACATCATAATTATTAGCTTTGTAGTAGTTCTGATCATTAGTTTTTGAAAATATTTGTTTTCTAAAATTATTGTGACTTCAGATTTCAGGGACTAACAATTTTCCTAAAGTCATTGACTTTCTAAGACGGCAGCTTCACTCCGACTCATTGGTAATCCTTCATTAATCAACATTTTTCTGCGATTTGTTTTGAATCATTAGTGATGCTTAGTGAGTTCTTATGTTTATTTGAACCTTCCACTAGCGACATAGAGCTAACAACTTGAATCGTTAGCAGGTTCACAACTTTTTTACCTGTTCACTCTCATTTTGTGCTCGTTTTGAAGTTTATTTTAAGTGTTTATCTAGACTTTAGCTTACTTATTAGTCAATGGTAGATTCGTTTTGGAATTACTCTTGTAAATCTTGATTGTTAGGGATTTGAGTTAATGATTTTCTTGTTGCCGAGATTTTAAGTTGATTTGTGCTTTGCCCATGATGAGATTCAATTTCCTTTGGCTTTTGTTTTTTCATAGAAAAATCAATTTGTATTGTCTCTGCAACAACTAGGCAACATCATAATTATTAGCTTTGTAGTAGTTCTGATCATTAGTTTTTGAGAATATTTGTTTTCTAAAATTATTGTGACTTCAGATTTCAGGGACTAACAATTTTGCTAAAGTCATTGACTTTCTAAGACGGCAGCTTCACTCCGACTCATTGGTAATCCTTCATTAATCAACATTTTTCTGTGATTTGTTTTGAATCATTAGTGATGCTTAGTGAGTTCTTATGTTTATTTGAACCTTCCACTAGCGACATAGAGCTATCAACTTGAATCGTTAGCAGGTTCACAACTTTTTTACCTGTTCACTCTCATTTTGAGCTCGTTTTGAAGTTTATTTTAAGTGTTCATCTAGACTTTAGCTTACTTATTAGTCAATGGTAGATTTGTTTTAGAATTACTCTTCTAAATCTTGATTGTTAAGGATCTGAGTTAATGATTTTCTTGTTACCGAGATTTTAAGTTGATTTGTGCTTTCCATGATGAGATTCAATTTCTTTTGGCTTTTGATTTTTGATAGAAAAATCCATTTGCAATTTCTCTGCATCAACTAGGCAACATCATAATTATTAGCTTTGTAGTAGTTCTGATCATTAGTTTTTGAGAATGTTTTGTTTCTAATATTATTGTGACTTCAGATTTTAGGAACTAACAATTTTGCTAAAGTCATTGACTTTCTAAGACGGCAGTTTCACTCCGACTCATCGGTAATCCTTCATTAATCAACATTTTTCTGTGATTTCATTTTAGTCATTAGTGATGCTTAGTCAGTTCTTATGTTTATTTGAACCTTCCACTAGCGACATAGAGCTATCAACTTGAATCTTTAGCAGGTTCACAGTTTTTTTAACCTGTTCACTCTCATTTTGTGCTCGTTTTGAAGTTTGTTTTAAGTGTTCATCTAGACTTTAGCTTACTTTTTAGTCAATGGTAGATTCGTTTTGGACTTACTCTTGTAAATCTTGATTGTTAAGGATCTGAGTTAATGATTTTCTTGTAATGAGATTTTAAGTTGATTTGTGCTTTGCCCATGATGAGATTCACTTTCCTTTGGCTTTTGTTTTTTGATAGACAAATCCATTTGCATTGTCTCTGCATCAACTAGGCAACATCATAATTATTAGCTTTGTAGTAGTTCTGATCATTAGTTTTTGAGAATATTTGTTTTCTAGTATTATTGTGTCCTCAGATTTCAGGGACTAACAATTTTGCTAAAGTCATTGACTTTCTAAGACAGCAGCTTCACTCTGACTCATTGGTAATCCTTCATTAATTAACATTTTTCTGTGATTTCTTTTGAGTGATTAGTGATGTCTAGTGAGTTCTTATGTTTATTTGAACCTTCCACTAGCGAGATAGAGCTATCAACTTGAATCGTTAGCAGGTTCACAACTTTTTTACCTGTTCACACTCATTTTGTGCTCGTTTTGAAGTTTATTTTAAGTGTTCATCTAGACTTTAGCTTACTTAGTAGTCAATGGTAGATTCGTTTTGGAATTACTCTTGTAAATCTTGATTGTTAGGGATTTGAGTTAATGATTTTCTTGTTGTAGATTTTAAGTTGATTTGTGCTTTGCCCATGATGAGATTCAATTTCCTTTGGCTTTTTGTTTTTTGATAGAAAAATCCATTTGCATTGTCTCTGCAACAACTAGGCCACATCATAATTATTAGCTTTGTAGTAGTTCTGATCATTAGTTTTTGAGAATATTTGTTTTCTAAAATTATTGTGACTTCAGATTTCAGGGACTAACAATTTTGCTAAAGTCATTGACTTTCTAAGATGGCAGCTTCATCTCCGACTCATTGGTAATCCTTCATTAATCAACATTTTTCTGTGATTTGTTTTGAATCATTAGTGATGCTTAGTGAGTTCTTATGTTTATTTGAACCTTCCACTAGCGACATAGAGCTATCAGCTTGAATCGTTAGCAGGTTCACAACTTTTTTACCTGTTCACTCTCATTTTGTGCTCGTTTTGAAGTTTATTTTAAGTGTTTATCTAGACTTTAGCTTACTTATTAATCAATGGTAGATTTGTTTTAGAATTACTCTTGTAAATCTTGATTGTTAAGGATCTGAGTTAATGATTTTCTTGTTACCGAGATTTTAAGTTAATTTGTGCTTTGCCCATGATGAGAATCAATTTCTTTTGGCTTTTGATTTTTGATAGAAAATCCATTTGCATTTTCTCTGCATCAACTAGGCAACATCATAATTATTAGCTTTGTAGTAGTTCTGATCAATAGTTTTTCAGAATGTTTGTTTTCTAAAATTATTGTGACTTCAGATTTCAGGGTTTAACAATTTTGCTAAAGTCATTGACTTTCTAAGACAGCAGCTTCACTCTGACTCATTAGTAATCCTTCATTAATCAACATTTTCTGTGATTTCTTTTGAATCATTAGTGATGCTTAGTGAGTTCTTATGTTTATTTGAACCTTCCACTAGCGACATAGAGCTATCAACTTGAATCTTTAGCAGGTTCACAGCTTTTTTAACCTGTTCACTCTCATTTTGTGCTCGGTTTTGAAGTTTATTTTAAGTCTTCATCTAGACTTTAGCTTACTTATTAGTCAATGGTAGATTCGTTTTGGAATTACTCTTGTAAATCTTGATTGTTAAGGATCTGAGTTAATGATTTTCTTGTTACCGAGATTTTAAGTTGATTTGTGCTTTGCCCATGATGAGATTCAATTTCTTTTGGCTTTTGTTTTTTGATAGAAAAATCCATTTGCATTGTCTCTGCATCAACTAGGCAACATCATAATTATTAGCTTTGTAGTAGTTCTGATCATTAGTTTTTGAGAATGTTTTGTTTTTAATATTATTGTGACTTCAGATTTCAGGAACTAACAATTTTGCTAAAGTCATTGACTTTCTAAGACGGCAGTTTCACTCCGACTCATTGGTAATCCTTCATTAATCAACATTTTTCTGTGATTTCATTTTAGTCATTAGTGATGCTTAGTGAGTTCTTATGTTTATTTGAACCTTCCACTAGCGACATAGAGCTATCAACTTGAATCTTTAGCAGGTTCACAGTTTTTTTAACCTGTTCACTCTCATTTTGTGCTCGTTTTGAAGTTTGTTTTAAGTGTTCATCTAGACTTTAGCTTACTTTTTAGTCAATGGTAGATTCGTTTTGGACTTACTCTTGTAAATCTTGATTGTTAAGGATCTGAGTTAATGATTTTCTCGTTACTCTTGTAAAGTTTATTTGTGCTTTGCCCATGATGAGATTCAATTTCCTTTGGCTTTTGTTTTTTGATAGAAAAATCAATTTGCATTGTCTCTGCATCAACTAGGCAACATCATAATTATTAGCTTTGTAGTAGTTCTGGTCATTAGTTTTTGAGAATATTTGTTTTCTAGTATTATTGTGTCCTCAGATTTCAGGGACTAACAATTTTGCTAAAGTCATTGACTTTCTAAGACGGCAGCTTCACTCCGACTCATTGGTAATCCTTCATTAATTAACATTTTTCTGTGATTTCTTTTTAGTGATTAGTGATGGCTAGTGAGTTCTTATGTTTATTTGAACCTTCCACTAGCGAGATAGAGCAATCAACTTGAATCGTTAGCAGGTTCACAACTTTTTTACCTGTTCACTCTCATTTTGTGCTCGTTTTGAAGTTTATTTTAAGTGTTCATCTAGACTTTAGCTTACTTATTAGTCAATGGTAGATTCGTTTTGGAATTACTCTTGTAAATCTTGATTTTTAGGGATTTGAGTTAATGATTTTCTTGTTGCCGAGATTTTAAGTTGATTTGTGCTTTGCCCATGATGAGATTCAATTTCCTTTGGCTTTTGTTTTTGATAGAAAAAATCCATTTGCATTGCCTCTGCAACAACTAGGCCACATCATAATTATTAGCTTTGTAGTAGTTCTGATCATTAGTTTTTGAAAATATTTGTTTTCTAAAATTATTGTGACTTCAGATTTCAGGGACTAACAATTTTGCTAAAGTCATTGACTTTCTAAGACGGCAGCTTCACTCCGACTCATTGGTAATCCTTCATTAATCAACATTTTTCTGTGATTTGTTTTGAATCATTAGTGATGCTTAGTGAGTTCTTATGTTTATTTGAACCTTCCACTAGCGACATAGAGCTATCAACTTTAATCGTTAGCAAGTTCACAACTTTTTTACCTGTTCACTCTCATTTTGAACTCGTTTTGAAGTTTATTTTAAGTGTTCATCTAGACTTTAGCTTACTTATTAGTCAATGGTAGATTTGTTTTAGAATTACTCTTCTAAATCTTGATTGTTAAGGATCTGAGTTAATGATTTTCTTGTTACCGAGATTTTAAGTTGATTTGTGCTTTCCCATGATGAGATTCAATTTCTTTTGGCTTTTGATTTTTGACAGAAAAATCCATTTGCATTTTCTCTGCATCAACTAGGCAACATCATAATTATTAGCTTTGTAGTAGTTCTGATCATTAGTTTTTGAGAATGTTTCTTTTCTAAAATTATTGTGACTTCAGATTTCAGGGACTAACAATTTTGATAAAGTCATTGACTTTCTAAGACGGCAGCTTCAGTCCGACTCATTGGTAATCCTTCATTAATCAACATTATTCTGCACTTGGTTTTGAATCATTAGTGATGCTTAGTGAGTTCTGATGTTTATTTGAACCTTCCACTAGCGAAATAGAGCTATCAACATCAATCTTTAGCAGGTTCACAGCTTTTTTTAACCAGTTCACTCTCATTTTGTGTTCGTTTTGAAGTTTATTTTAAGTGTTCATCTAGACTTTAGCTTACTTATTAGTCAATGGTAGATTCGTTTCGGAATTACTCTTGTAAATCTTGACTGTTAAGGATCTGAGTAAATGATTTTCTTGTTGCCGAGATTTTAAGTTGATTTGTGCTTTGCCCATGATCAGATTCAATTTCCTTTGGCTTTTGTTTTTTGATAGAAAAATCCATTTGTATTGTCTCTGCAACAACTAGGCAACATCATAATTATTAGCTTTGTAGTAGTTCTGATCAATAGTTTTTGAGAATGTTTGTTTTCTAAAATTATTGTGACTTCAGATTTCAGGGTTTAACAATTTTGCTAAAGTCATTGACTTTCTAAGACAGCAGCTTCACTCTGACTCATTAGTAATCCTTCATTAATCAACATTTTCTGTGATTTCTTTTGAATCATTAGTGATGCTTAGTGAGTTCTTATGTTTATTTGAACCTTCCACTAGCGACATAGAGCTATCAACTTGAATCTTTAGCAGGTTCACAGCTTTTTTAACCTGTTCACTCTCATTTTGTGCTCGTTTTGAAGTTTATTTTAAGTCTTCATCTAGACTTTAGCTTACTTATTAGTCAATGGTAGATTCGTTTTGGAATTACTCTTGTAAATCTTGATTGTTAAGGATCTGAGTTAATGATTTTCTTGTTACCGAGATTTTAAGTTAATTTGTGCGTTGCCCATGATGAGATTCAATTTCTTTTGGCTTTTGTTTTTGATAGAAAAATCCATTTGCATTGTCTCTGCATCAACTAGGCAACATCATAATTATTAGCTTTGTAGTAGTTCTGATCATTAGTTTTTGAGAATGTTTTGTTTTTAATATTATTGTGACTTCAGATTTCAGGAACTAACAATTTTGCTAAAGTCATTGACTTTCTAAGACGGCAGTTTCACTCCGACTCATTGGTAATCCTTCATTAATCAACATTTTTCTGTGATTTCATTTTAGTCATTAGTGATGCTTAGTGAGTTCTTATGTTTATTTGAACCTTCCACTAGCGACATAGAGCTATCAACTTGAATCTTTAGCAGGTTCACAGTTTTTTTAACCTGTTCACTCTCATTTTGTGCTCGTTTTGAAGTTTGTTTTAAGTGTTCATCTAGACTTTAGCTTACTTTTTAGTCAATGGTAGATTCGTTTTGGACTTACTCTTGTAAATCTTGATTGTTAAGGATCTGAGTTAATGATTTTCTCGTTACCGAGATTTTAAGTTGATTTGTGCTTTGCCCATGATGAGATTCAATTTCCTTTGGCTTTTGTTTTTTGATAGAAAAATCAATTTGCATTGTCTCTGCATCAACTAGGCAACATCATAATTATTAGCTTTGTAGTAGTTCTGGTCATTAGTTTTTGAGAATATTTGTTTTCTAGTATTATTGTGTCCTCAGATTTCAGGGACTAACAATTTTGCTAAAGTCATTGACTTTCTAAGACGGCAGCTTCACTCCGACTCATTGGTAATCCTTCATTAATTAACATTTTCTGTGATTTCTTTTTAGTGATTAGTGATGGCTAGTGAGTTCTTATGTTTATTTGAACCTTCCACTAGCGAGATAGAGCAATCAACTTGAATCGTTAGCAGGTTCACAACTTTTTTACCTGTTCACTCTCATTTTGTGCTCGTTTTGAAGTTTATTTTAAGTGTTCATCTAGACTTTAGCTTACTTATTAGTCAATGGTAGATTCGTTTTGGAATTACTCTTGTAAATCTTGATTTTTAGGGATTTGAGTTAATGATTTTCTTGTTGCCGAGATTTTAAGTTGATTTGTGCTTTGCCCATGATGAGATTCATTTTCCTTTGGCTTTTGTTTTTTGATAGAAAAATCCATTTGCATTGTCTCTGCAACAACTAGGCCACATCATAATTTTTAGCTTTGTAGTAGTTCTGATCATTAGTTTTTGAAAATATTTGTTTTCTAAAATTATTGTGACTTCAGATTTCAAGGACTAACAATTTTGCTAAAGTCATTGACTTTCTAAGACGGCAGCTTCACTCCGACTCATTGGTAATCCTTCATTAATCAACATTTTTCTGTGATTTGTTTTGAATCATTAGTGATGCTTAGTGAGTTCTTATGTTTATTTGAACCTTCCACTAGCGACATAGAGCTATCAACTTGAATCGTTAGCAGGTTCACAACTTTTTTACCTGTTCACTCTCATTTTGTGCTCGTTTTGAAGTTTATTTTAAGTGTTCATCTAGACTTTAGCTTACTTATTAGTCAATGGTAGATTCGTTTATGAAATACACTTGTAAATCTTGATTGTTAGGGATTTGAGTTAATGATTTTCTTGTTGCCGAGATTTTAAGTTGATTTGTGCTTTTGCCCATGATCAGATTCAATTTCCTTTGGCTTTTGTTTTTTGATAGAAAAATCCATTTGTATTGTCTCTGCAACAACTAGGCAACATCATAATTATTAGCTTTGTAGTAGTTCTGATCATTAGTTTTTGAGAATATTTGTTTTCTAAAATTATTGTGACTTTAGATTTCAGGGACTAACAATTTTGCTAAAGTCATTGACTTTCTAAGACGGCAGCTTCACTCCGACTCATTGGTAATCCTTCATTAATCAACATTTTTCTGTGATTTGTTTTGAATCATTAGTGATGCTTAGTGAGTTCTTATGTTTATTTGAACCTTCCACTAGCTTACATAGAGCTATCAACTTGAATCGTTAGCAGGTTCACAACTTTTTTTTACCTGTTCACTCTCATTTTGAACTCGTTTTGAAGTTTATTTTAAGTGTTCATCTAGACTTTAGCTTACTTATTAGTCAATGGTAGATTTGTTTTAGAATTACTCTTCTAAATCTTGATTGTTAAGGATCTGAGTTAATGATTTTCTTGTTACCGAGATTTTAAGTTGATTTGTGCTTTCCCATGATGAGATTCAATTTCTTTTGGCTTTTGATTTTTGATAGAAAAATCCATTTGCATTTTCTCTGCATCAACTAGGCAACATCATAATTATTAGCTTTGTAGTAGTTCTGATCATTAGTTTTTGAGAATGTTTCTTTTCTAAAATTATTGTGACTTCAGATTTCAGGGACTAACAATTTTGATAAAGTCATTGACTTTCTAAGACGGCAGCTTCAGTCCGACTCATTGGTAATCCTTCATTAATCAACATTATTCTGCACTTGGTTTTGAATCATTAGTGATGCTTAGTGAGTTCTGATGTTTATTTGAACCTTCCACTAGCGAAATAGAGCTATCAACATCAATCTTTAGCAGGTTCACAGCTTTTTTAACCAGTTCACTCTCATTTTGTGTTCGTTTTGAAGTTTATTTTAAGTGTTCATCTAGACTTTAGCTTACTTATTAGTCAATGGTAGATTCGTTTCGGAATTACTCTTGTAAATCTTGACTGTTAAGGATCTGAGTAAATGATTTTCTTGTTGCCGAGATTTTAAGTTGATTTGTGCTTTGCCCATGATCAGATTCAATTTCCTTTGGCTTTTGTTTTTTGATAGAAAAATCCATTTGTATTGTCTCTGCAACAACTAGGCAACATCATAATTATTAGCTTTGTAGTAGTTCTGATCAATAGTTTTTGAGAATGTTTGTTTTCTAAAATTATTGTGACTTCAGATTTCAGGGTTTAACAATTTTGCTAAAGTCATTGACTTTCTAAGACAGCAGCTTCACTCTGACTCATTAGTAATCCTTCATTAATCAACATTTTCTGTGATTTCTTTTGAATCATTAGTGATGCTTAGTGAGTTCTTATGTTTATTTGAACCTTCCACTAGCGACATAGAGCTATCAACTTGAATCTTTAGCAGGTTCACAGCTTTTTTAACCTGTTCACTCTCATTTTGTGCTCGTTTTGAAGTTTATTTTAAGTCTTCATCTAGACTTTAGCTTACTTATTAGTCAATGGTAGATTCGTTTTGGAATTACTCTTGTAAATCTTGATTGTTAAGGATCTGAGTTAATGATTTTCTTGTTACCGAGATTTTAAGTTAATTTGTGCGTTGCCCATGATGAGATTCAATTTCTTTTGGCTTTTGTTTTTTGATAGAAAAATCCATTTGCATTGTCTCTGCATCAACTAGGCAACATCATAATTATTAGCTTTGTAGTAGTTCTGATCATTAGTTTTTGAGAATGTTTTGTTTTTAATATTATTGTGACTTCAGATTTCAGGAACTAACAATTTTGCTAAAGTCATTGACTTTCTAAGACGGCAGCTTCACTCCGACTCATTGGTAATCCTTCATTAATCAACATTTTTCTGTGATTTCATTTTAGTCATTAGTGATGCTTAGTGAGTTCTTATGTTTATTTGAACCTTCCACTAGCTTACATAGAGCTATCAACTTGAATCTTTAGCAGGTTCACAGTTTTTTAACCTGTTCACTCTCATTTTGTGCTCGTTTTGAAGTTTGTTTTAAGTGTTCATCTAGACTTTAGCTTACTTTTTAGTCAATGGTAGATTCGTTTTGGACTTACTCTTGTAAATCTTGATTGTTAAGGATCTGAGTTAATGATTTTCTTGTTACGAGATTTTAAGTTGATTTGTGCTTTGCCCATGATGAGATTCAATTTCCTTTGGCTTTTGTTTTTTGATAGAAAAATCAATTTGCATTGTCTCTGCATCAACTAGGCAACATCATAATTATTAGCTTTGTAGTAGTTCTGGTCATTAGTTTTTGAGAATATTTGTTTTCTAGTATTATTGTGTCCTCAGATTTCAGGGACTAACAATTTTGCTAAAGTCATTGACTTTCTAAGACGGCAGCTTCACTCCGACTCATTGGTAATCTTTCATTAATTAACATTTTCTGTGATTTCTTTTTAGTGATTAGTGATGGCTAGTGAGTTCTTATGTTTATTTGAACCTTCCACTAGCGAGATAGAGCAATCAACTTGAATCGTTAGCAGGTTCACAACTTTTTTACCTGTTCACTCTCATTTTGTGCTCGTTTTTTAGTTTATTTTAAGTGTTCATCTAGACTTTAGCTTACTTATTAGTCAATGGTAGATTCGTTTTGGAATTACTCTTGTAAATCTTGATTTTTAGGGATTTGAGTAAATGATTTTCTTGTTGCCGAGATTTTAAGTTGATTTGTGCTTTGCCCATGATGAGATTCATTTTCCTTTGGCTTTTGTTTTTTGATAGAAAAATCCATTTGCATTGTCTCTGCAACAACTAGGCCACATCATAATTATTAGCTTTGTAGTAGTTCTGATCATTAGTTTTTGAAAATATTTGTTTTCTAAAATTATTGTGACTTCAGATTTCAGGGACTAACAATTTTGCTAAAGTCATTGACTTTCTAAGACGGCAGCTTCACTCCGACTCATTGGTAATCCTTCATTAATCAACATTTTTCTGTGATTTGTTTTGAATCATTAGTGATGCTTAGTGAGTTCTTATGTTTATTTGAACCTTCCACTAGCGACATAGAGCTATCAACTTGAATCGTTAGCAGGTTCACAACTTTTTTACCTGTTCACTCTCATTTTGTGCTCGTTTTGAAGTTTATTTTAAGTGTTCATCTAGACTTTAGCTTACTTATTAGTCAATGGTAGATTCGTTTATGAAATACACTTGTAAATCTTGATTGTTAGGGATTTGAGTTAATGATTTTCTTGTTGCCGAGATTTTAAGTTGATTTGTGCTTTGCCCATGATGAGATTCAATTTCCTTTGGCTTTTGTTTTTTGATAGAAAAATCCATTTGTATTGTCTCTGCAACAACTAGGCAACATCATAATTATTAGCTTTGTAGTAGTTCTGATCATTAGTTTTTGAGAATATTTGTTTTCTAAAATTATTGTGACTTTAGATTTCAGGGACTAACAATTTTGCTAAAGTCATTGACTTTCTAAGACGGCAGCTTCACTCCGACTCATTGGTAATCCTTCATTAATCAACATTTTTCTGTGATTTGTTTTGAATCATTAGTGATGCTTAGTGAGTTCTTATGTTTATTTGAACCTTCCACTAGCGACATAGAGCTATCAACTTGAATCGTTAGCAGGTTCACAACTTTTTTACCTGTTCACTCTCATTTTGAACTCGTTTTGAAGTTTATTTTAAGTGTTCATCTAGACTTTAGCTTACTTATTAGTCAATGGTAGATTTGTTTTAGAATTACTCTTCTAAATCTTGATTGTTAAGGATCTGAGTTAATGATTTTCTTGTTACCGAGATTTTAAGTTGATTTGTGCTTTCCCATGATGAGATTCAATTTCTTTTGGCTTTTGATTTTTGATAGAAAAATCCATTTGCATTTTCTCTGCATCAACTAGGCAACATCATAATTATTAGCTTTGTAGTAGTTCTGATCATTAGTTTTTGAGAATGTTTTTTCTAAAATTATTGTGAATTAAGATTTCAGGGACTAAAAATTTTGATAAAGTCATTGACTTTCTAAGACGGCAGCTTCAGTCCGACTCATTGGTAATCCTTCATTAATCAACATTATTCTGCATTTGTTTTGAATCATTAGTGATGCTTAGTGAGTTCTGATGTTTATTTGAACCTTCCACTAGCGAAATAGAGCTATCAACATCAATCTTTAGCAGGTTCACAGCTTTTTTAACCAGTTCACTCTCATTTTGTGTTCGTTTTGAAGTTTATTTTAAGTGTTCATCTAGACTTTAGCTTACTTATTAGTCAATGGTAGATTCGTTTCGGAATTACTCTTGTAAATCTTGACTGTTAAGGATCTGAGTTAATGATTTTCTTGTTACCGAGATTTTAAGTTGATGTGTGCTTTGCCCATGATGAGATTCAATTTCCTTTAACTTTTGTTTTTTGAAAGAAAAATCCATGTGCATTGTCTGTGCATCAACTAGGCAACATCATAATTATTAGCTTTGTAGTTGTTCTGATCATTAGTTTTTGAGAATGTTTGATTTCTAAAATTATTGTGACTTCAGATTTCAGGGACTAACAATTTTGCTAAAGTCATTGACTTTCTAAGACGGCAGCTTCACTCCGACTCATTGGTAATCCTTCATTAATCAACATTTTTCTGTGATTTCTTTTTGAGTCATTAGTGATGCTTAGTGAGTTCTTATGTTTATTTGAACCTTCCACTAGCGACATAGAGCTATCAACTTGAATCTTTAGCAGGTTCACTATTTTGTTAACCTGTTTACTCTCATTTTGTGCTTTCGTTTTGAAGTTTATTTTAAGTGTTCATCTAGACTTTAGCTTACTTATTAGTCAATGGTAGATTCGTTTATGAACTACTCTTGTAAATCTTGATTGTTAAGGATCTGAGTTAATGATTTTCTTGTTATCTAGATTTTAAGTTGATTTGTGTTTTGCCCATGATGAGATTCAATTTCCTTTGGCTTTTGTTTTTTTGATAGAAAAATCCATGTGCATTGTCTGTGCAACAACTAGGCAACATCATAATTATTAGCTTTGTAGTAGTTCTGATCATTAGTTTTTGAGAATGTTTGTTTTCTAACATTATTGTGACTTCAGATTTCAGGGACTAATAATTTTGCTAAAGTCATTGACTTTCTAAGACGGCAGCTTCACTCCGACTCATTGGTAATCCTTCATTAATCAACATTTTTCTGTGATTTCTTTTGAGTCATTAGTGATGCTTAGTGAGTTCTTATGTTTATTTAAACCTTCCACTAGCGACATAGAGCTATCAACTTGAATCTTTAGCAGGTTCACCATTTTTTTAACCTGTTCACTCTCATTTTGTGCTCCTTTTTAAGTTTATTTTAAGTGTTCATCTAGACTTTAGCTTACTTATTAGTCAATGGTAGATTCGTTTCGGAATTACTCTTGTAAATCTTGATTATTAAGGATCTGAGTTAATGATTTTCTTGTTATCGAGATTTTAAGTTGATTTGTGCTTTGCCTATGATGAGATTCAATTTCGTTTGGCTTTTTTTTTTTGATAGAAAAATCCATGTGCATTGTGCATCAACTAGGCAACATCATAATTATTAGCTTTGTAGTAGTTCTGATCATTAGTTTTTGAGAATGTTTGTTTTCTAAAATTATTGTGACTTCAGATTTCAGGGACTAACAATTTTGCTAAAGTCATTGACTTTCTAAGACGGCAGTTTCACTCCGACTCATTGGTAATCCTTCATTAATCAACATATTTTGGTGATTTCTATTGAGTCATTAGTGATGCTTAGTGAGTTCTTATGTTTATTTGAACCTTCCACTAGCGACATAGAGCTATCAACTTAAATCTTTAGCAGGTTCACCATTTTTTTAACCGGTTCACTCTCATTTTGTGCTCGTTTTGAAGTTTATTTTAAGTGTTCATCTAGACTTTAGCTTACTTATTAGTCAACGGTAGATTCGTTTCGGAATTACTCTTGTAAATCTTGATTGTTAAGGATCTGAGTTAATGATTTTCTTGTTACCGAGATTTTAAGTTGATTTGTGCTTTGCCCATGATGAGATTCAATATCCTTTGGCTTTTGTTTTTGATAGAAAAATCCATTTGTATTGTCTCTGCATCAACTAGGCAACATCATAATTATTAGCTTTGTAGTAGTTCTGATCATTAGTTTTTGAGAATGTTTGTTTTCTAAAATTATTGTGAGTTCAGATTTCGGGTTAACTAAAATTTTGCTAAAGTCATTGACTTTCTAAGACAGCAGCTTCACTCCGACTCATTGGTAATCCTTCATTAATCAACATTTTTCTGTGATTTCTTTTTGAGTCATTAGTGATGCTTAGTGAGTTCTTATGTTTATTTAAACCTTCCACTAGCGACATAGAGCTATCAACTTGAATCTTTAGCAGGTTCACCATTTTTTTAACCTGTTCACTCTCATTTTGTGCTCCTTTTGAAGTTTATTTTAAGTCTTCATCTAGACTTTAGCTTACTTATTAGTCAATGGTAGATTCGTTTTGGAATTACTCTTGTAAGTCTTGATTGTTAAGGATCTGAGTTAATGATTTTCTTGTTACCGAGATTTTTAAGTTGATTTGTGCTTTGCCCATGATGAGATTCAATTTCTTTTGGCTTTTGTTTTTTGATAGAAAAAATCCATTTGCATTGTCTCTGCATCAACTAGGCAACATCATAATTATTAGCTTTGTAGTAGTTCTGATCATTAGTTTTTTGAGAATGTTTTGTTTTTTAAAATTATTGTGACTTCAGATTTCAGGGACTAACAATTTTGCTAAAGTCATTGACTTTCTAAGACGGCAGCTTCACTCCGACTCATTGGTAATCCTTCATTAATCAACATTTTTCAGTGATTTCATTTTGAGTCATTAGTGATGCTTAGTGAGTTCTTATGTTTATTTAAACCTTCCACTAGCGACATAGAGCTATCAACTTGAATCTTTAGCAGGTTCACCATTTTTTTAACCTGTTCACTCTCATTTTGTGCTCCTTTTTAAGTTTGTTTTAAGTGTTCATCTAGACTTTAGCTTACTTTTTAGTCAATGGTAGATTCGTTTTGAACTTACTCTTTGTAAATCTTGATTGTTTAAGGATCTGAGTTAATGATTTTCTTGTTACGAGATTTTAAGTTGATTTGTGCTTTGCCCATGATGAGATTCAATTTCCTTTGGCTTTTGTTTTTTGATAGAAAAAATCAATTTGCATTGTCTCTGCATCAACTAGGCAACATCATAATTATTAGCTTTGTAGTAGTTCTGGTCATTAGTTTTTGAGAATATTTGTTTTCTAAAATTATTGTGACTTCAGATTTCGGGACTAACAATTTTGCTAAAGTCATTGACTTTCTAAGACGGCAGCTTCACTCCGACTCATTGGTAATCTTTCATTAATTAACATTTTTTGTGATTTCTTTTTTAGTGATTAGTGATGGCTAGTGAGTTCTTATGTTTATTTGAACCTTCCACTAGCGAGATAGAGCTATCAACTTGAATCTTTAGCAGGTTCACCATTTTTTTACCTGTTCACTCTCATTTTGTGCTCGTTTTTTAAGTTTATTTTAAGTGTTCATCTAGACTTTAGCTTACTTATTAGTCAATGGTAGAGTCGTTTTGGAATTACTCTTGTAAATCTTGATTTTTATGGATTTGAGTAAATGATTTTCTTGTTGCCGAGATTTTAAGTTGATTTGTGCTTTGCCCATGATGAGATTCATTTTCCTTTGGCTTTTGTTTTTTGATAGAAAAATCCATTTGCATTGTCTCTGCAACAACTAGGCCACATCATAATTATTAGCTTTGTAGTAGTTCTGATCATTAGTTTTTGAAAATATTTGTTTTCTAAAATTATTGTGACTTCAGATTTCAGGGACTAACAATTTTGCTAAAGTCATTGACTTTCTAAGACGGCAGCTTCACTCCGACTCATTGGTAATCCTTCATTAATCAACATTTTTCTGTGATTTGTTTTGAGTCATTAGTGATGCTTAGTGAGTTCTTATGTTTATTTAAACCTTCCACTAGCGACATAGAGCTATCAACTTGAATCGTTAGCAGGTTCACAACTTTTTTACCTGTTCACTCTCATCTTGTGCTCGTTTTGAAGTTTATTTTAAGTGTTCATCTAGACTTTAGCTTACTTATTAGTCAATGGTAGATTCGTTTATGAAATACACTTGTAAATCTTGATTGTTAGGGATTTGAGTTAATGATTTTCTTGTTGCCGAGATTTTAAGTTGATTTGTGCTTTGCCCATGATCAGATTCAATTTCCTTTGGCTTTTGTTTTTTGATAGAAAAATCCATTTGTATTGTCTCTGCAACAACTAGGCAACATCATAATTATTAGCTTTGTAGTAGTTCTGATCATTAGTTTTTGAGAATATTTGTTTTCTAAAATTATTGTGACTTTAGATTTCGGGACTAACAATTTTGCTAAAGTCATTGACTTTCTAAGACGGCAGTTTCTCTCCGACTCATTGGTAATCCTTCATTAATCAACATTTTTCTGTGATTTGTTTTGTATCAGTAGTGATGCTTAGTGAGTTCTTATGTTTATTTGACCCTTCCACTAGCGACATAGAGCTATCAACTTGAATCTTTAGCAGGTTCACCATTTTTTTAACCTGTTCACTCTCATTTTGAGCTCGTTTTGAAGTTTATTTTAAGTGTTCATCTAGACTTTAGCTTACTTATTAGTCAATGGTAGATTTGTTTTAGAATTACTCTTCTAAATCTTGATTGTTAAGGATCTGAGTTAATGATTTTCTTGTTATCGAGATTTTAAGTTGATTTGTGCTTTGCCCATGATGAGATTCAATTTCTTTTGGCTTTTTGATTTTTGATAGAAAAATCCATTTGCATTTTCTCTGCATCAACTAGGCAACATCATAATTATTAGCTTTGTAGTAGTTCTGATCATTAGTTTTTGAGAATGTTTCTTTTCTAAAATTATTGTGACTTCAGATTTCGGGGATTAACAATTTTGATAAAGTCATTGACTTTCTAAGACGGCAGCTTCAGTCCGACTCATTGGTAATCCTTCATTAATCAACATTATTCTGCAATTTGTTTTGAATCATTAGTGATGCTTAGTGAGTTCTGATGTTTATTTGAACCTTCCACTAGCGAAATAGAGCTATCAACATCAATCTTTAGCAGGTTCACCATTTTTTTAACCAGTTCACTCTCATTTTGTGTCGCTTTTGAAGTTTATTTTAAGTGTTCATCTAGACTTTAGCTTACTTATTAGTCAATGGTAGATTAGTTTGAATTACTCTTGTAAATCTTGACTGTTAAGGATCTGAGTTAATGATTTTCTCGTTACCGAGATTTTAAGTTGATGTGTGCTTTGCCCATGATGAGATTCAATTTCCTTTAACTTTTGTTTTTGAAAGAAAAATCCATGTGCATTGTCTGTGCATCAACTAGGCAACATCATAATGATTAGCGGTGTAGTTGTTCTGATCATTAGTTTTTGAGAATGTTTGTTTTCTAAAATTATTGTGACTTCAGAGTTCAGGGACTAACAATTTTGCTAAAGTCATTGCATTTCTAAGACGGCAGCTTCACTCCGCCTCATTGGTAATCCTTCCATAATCACCATGTTACTGAGGTTCCTTTCGAGTCATTAGTGAGGCTTAGTGAGTTCTTATGTTTATTTGAACCTTCCACTAGCGACATAGAGCTATCAACTTGAATCTTTAGCAGGTTCACTATTTTGTTAACCTGTTTACTCTCATTTTGTGCTCGTTTTGAAGTTTATTTTAAGTGTTCATCTAGACTTTAGCTTACTTATTAGTCAATGGTAGATTCGTTTCGGAACTACTCTTGTAAATCTTGATTGTTAAGGATCTGAGTTAATGATTTTCTTGTTATCTAGATTTTAAGTTGATTTGTGTTTTGCTCATGATGAGATTCAATTTCCTTTGGCTTTTGTTTTTTGATAGAAAAATCCATGTGCATTGTCTGTGCGTCAACTAGGCAACATCATAATTAATAGCTTTGTAGTAGTTCTGATCATTAGTTTTTGAGAATGTTTGTTTTCTAACATTATTGTGACTTCAGATTTCAGGGACTAATAATTTTGCTAAAGTCATTGACTTTCTAAGACGGCAGCTTCACTCCGACTCATTGGTAATCCTTCATTAATCAACATTTTTCTGTGATTTCTTTTGAGTCATTAGTGATGCTTAGTGAGTTCTTATGTTTATTTAAACCTTCCACTAGCGACATAGAGCTATCAACTTGAATCTTTAGCAGGTTCACCATTTTTTTAACCTGTTCACTCTCATTTTGTGCTCCTTTTTAAGTTTATTTTAAGTGTTCATCTAGACTTTAGCTTACTTATTAGTCAATGGTAGATTCGTTTCGGAATTACTCTTGTAAATCTTGATTATTAAGGATCTGAGTTAATGATTTTCTTGTTATCGAGATTTTAAGTTGATTTGTGCTTTGCCTATGATGAGATTCAATTTCGTTTGGCTTTTTTTTTTTGATAGAAAAATCCATGTGCATTGTGCATCAACTAGGCAACATCATAATTATTAGCTTTGTAGTAGTTCTGATCATTAGTTTTTGAGAATGTTTGTTTTCTAAAATTATTGTGACTTCAGATTTCAGGGACTAACAATTTTGCTAAAGTCATTGACTTTCTAAGACGGCAGTTTCACTCCGACTCATTGGTAATCCTTCATTAATCAACATATTTTGGTGATTTCTATTGAGTCATTAGTGATGCTTAGTGAGTTCTTATGTTTATTTGAACCTTCCACTAGCGACATAGAGCTATCAACTTAAATCTTTAGCAGGTTCACCATTTTTTTAACCGGTTCACTCTCATTTTGTGCTCGTTTTGAAGTTTATTTTAAGTGTTCATCTAGACTTTAGCTTACTTATTAGTCAACGGTAGATTCGTTTCGGAATTACTCTTGTAAATCTTGATTGTTAAGGATCTGAGTTAATGATTTTCTTGTTACCGAGATTTTAAGTTGATTTGTGCTTTGCCCATGATGAGATTCAATATCCTTTGGCTTTTGTTTTTTGATAGAAAAATCCAAGTGCATTGTCTGTGCATCAACTAGGCAACATCATAATTATTAGCTTTGTAGTAGTTCTGATCATTAGTTTTTGAGAATGTTTGTTTTCTAAAATTATTGTGAGTTCAGATTTCGGGGACTAACAATTTTGCTAAAGTCATTGACTTTCTAAGACGGCAGCTTCACTCCGACTCATTGGTAATCCTTCATTAATCAACATTTTTCTGTGATTTCTTTTGAGTCATTAGTGATGCTTAGTGAGTTCTTATGTTTATTTAAACCTTCCACTAGCGACATAGAGCTATCAACTTGAATCTTTAGCAGGTTCACCATTTTTTTAAGCTGTTCACTCTCATTTTGTGCTCCTTTTTAAGTTTATTTTAAGTGTTCATCTAGACTTTAGCTTACTTATTAGTCAATGGTAGATTCGTTTCGGAATTACTCTTTTAAGTCTTGATTTTTAAGGATCTGAGTTAATGATTTTCTTGTTACCGAGATTTTAAGTTGATGTGTGCTTTGCCCATGATGAGATTCAATTTCCTTTAACTTTTGTTTTTTGAAAGAAAAATCCATGTGCATTGTCTGTGCATCAACTAGGCAACATCATAATTATTAGCTTTGTAGTGGTTCTGATCATTAGTTTTTGAGAATGTTTGTTTTCGAAAATTATTGTGACTTCAGATTTCAGGGACTAACAATTTTGCTAAAGTCATTGACTTTCTAAGACGGCAGCTTCACTCCGACTCATTGGTAATCCTTCATTAATCAACATTTTTCAGTGATTTCTTTTGAGTCATTAGTGATGCTTAGTGAGTTCTTATGTTTATTTAAACCTTCCACTAGCGACATAGAGCTATCAACTTGAATCTTTAGCAGGTTCACCATTTTTTTAACCTGTTCACTCTCATTTTGTGCTCCTTTTTAAGTTTATTTTAAGTGTTCATCTAGACTTTAGCTTACTTATTAGTCAATGGTAGATTCGTTTCGAATTACTCTTTTAAGTCTTGATTTTTAAGGATCTGAGTTAATGATTTTCTTGTTACCGAGATTTTAAGTTGATGTGTGCTTTGCCCATGATGAGATTCAATTTCCTTTAACTTTTGTTTTTTGAAAGAAAAATCCATGTGCATTGTCTGTGCATCAACTAGGCAACATCATAATTATTAGCTTTGTAGTTGTTCTGATCATTAGTTTTTGAGAATGTTTGTTTTCTAAAATTATTGTGACTTCAGATTTCGGGACTAACAATTTTGCTAAAGTCATTGACTTTCTAAGACGGCAGTTTCACTCCGACTCATTGGTAATCCTTCATTAATCAACATTTTTTGGTGATTTCTTTTGAGTCATTAGTGATGCTTAGTGAGTTCTTATGTTTATTTGAACCTTCCACTAGCGACATAGAGCTATCAACTTGAATCTTTAGCAGGTTCACCATTTTTTTAACCGGTTCACTCTCATTTTGTGCTCGTTTTGAAGTTTATTTTAAGTGTTCATCTAGACTTTAGCTTACTTATTAGTCAACGGTAGATTCGTTTCAGAATTACTCTTGTAAATCTTGATTGTTAAGGATCTGAGTTAATGATTTTTTTGTTACCGAGATTTTAAGTTGATTTGTGCTTTGCCCATGATGAGATTCAATTTCCTTTGGCTTTTGTTTTTTGATAGAAAAATCCAAGTGCATTGTCTGTGCATCAACTAGGCAACATCATAATTATTAGCTTTGTAGTAGTTCTGATCATTAGTTTTTGAGAATGTTTGTTTTCTAAAATTATTGTGAGTTCAGATTTCGGATACTAACAATTTTGCTAAAGTCATTGACTTTCTAAGACGGCAGCTTCACTCCGACTCATTGGTAATCCTTCATTAATCAACATTTTTCTGTGATTTCTTTCGAGTCATTAGTGATGCTTAGTGAGTTCTTATGTTTATTTAAACCTTCCACTAGCGACATAGAGCTATCAACTTGAATCTTTCGCAGGTTCACCGTTTTTTTAATCTGTTCACTCTCATTTTGTGCTCGTTTTGAAGTTTATTTTAAGTGTTCATCTAGACTTTAGCTTACTTATTAGTCAACGGTAGATTCGTTTCGGAATTACTCTTGTAAATCTTGATTGTTAAGGATCTGAGTTAATGATTTTCTTGTTACCAAGATTTTAAGTTGATTTGTGCTTTGCCCATGATGAGATTCAATTTCCTTTGGCTTTTGTTTTTTGATAGAAAAATCCATGTGCATTGTCTGTGCATCAACTAGGCAACATCATAATTATTAGCTTTGTAGTAGTTCTGATCATTAGTTTTTGAGAATGTTTGTTTTCTAAAATTATTGTGAGTTCAGATTTCGGGGACTAACAATTTTGCTAAAGTCATTGACTTTCTAAGACGGCAGCTTCACTCCGACTCATTGGTAATCCTTCATTAATCAACATTTTTCTGTGATTTCTTTTGAGTCATTAGTGATGCTTAGTGAGTTCTTATGTTTATTTGAACCTTCCACTAGCGACATAGAGCTATCAACTTGAATCTTTCGCAGGTTCACCGTTTTTTAACCTGTTCACTCTCATTTTGTGCTCGTTTTGAAGTTTATTTTAAGTGTTCATCTAGACTTTAGCTTATTTCTTAGTCAATGGTAGATTCGTTTCGTAATTACTCTTGTAAATCTTGATTGTTAAGGATCTGAGTTAATGATTTTCTTGTTATTGAGATTTTAAGTTGATTTGTGCTTTGCCCATGATGAGATTCAATTTCCTTTGGCTTTTGTTTTTTGATAGAAAAATCCATGTGCATTGTATGTGCATCAACTAGGCAACATCATAATTATTAGCTTTGTAGTAATTCTGATCATTAGTTTTTGAGAATGTTTGTTTTCTAAAATTATTGTGACTTCAGATTTCAGGGATTAACAATTTTGATAAAGTCATTGACTTTCTAAGACGGCAGCTTCACTCCGACTCATTGGTAATCCTTCATTAATCAACATTTTTCTGTGATTTCTTTTGAGTCATTAGTGATGCTTAGTGAGTTCTTATGTTTATTTGAACCTTCCACTAGCGACATAGAGCTATCAACTTGAATCTTTAGCAGGTTCACCATTTTTTTAACCTGTTCACTCTCATTTTGTGCTCCTTTTTAAGTTTATTTTAAGTGTTCATCTAGACTTTAGCTTACTTATTAGTCAATGGTAGATTCGTTTCGGAATTACTCTTTTAAGTCTTGATTTTTAAGGATCTGAGTTAATGATTTTCTTGTTACCGAGATTTTAAGTTGATGTGTGCTTTGCCCATGATGAGATTCAATTTCCTTTAACTTTTGTTTTTTGAAAGAAAAATCCATGTGCATTGTCTGTGCATCAACTAGGCAACATCATAATTATTAGCTTTGTAGTTGTTCTGATCATTAGTTTTTGAGAATGTTTGTTTTCTAAAATTATTGTGACTTCAGATTTCAGGGACTAACAATTTTGCTAAAGTCATTGACTTTCTAAGACGGCAGTTTCACTCCGACTCATTGGTAATCCTTCATTAATCAACATTTTTTGGTGATTTATTTTGAGTCATTAGTGATGCTTAGTGAGTTCTTATGTTTATTTGAACCTTCCACTAGCGACATAGAGCTATCAACTTGAATCTTTAGCAGGTTCACCATTTTTTTAACCGGTTCACTCTCATTTTGTGCTCGTTTTGAAGTTTATTTTAAGTGTTCATCTAGACTTTAGCTTATTTCTTAGTCAATGGTAGATTCGTTTCGTAATTACTCTTGTAAATCTTGATTGTTAAGGATCTGAGTTAATGATTTTCTTGTTATTGAGATTTTAAGTTGATTTGTGCTTTGCCCATGATGAGATTCAATTTCCTTTGGCTTTTGTTTTTTGATAGAAAAATCCAAGTGCATTGTCTGTGCATCAACTAGGCAACATCATAATTATTAGCTTTGTAGTAGTTCTGATCATTAGTTTTTGAGAATGTTTGTTTTCTAAAATTATTGTGAGTTCAGATTTCGGATACTAACAATTTTGCTAAAGTCATTGACTTTCTAAGACGGCAGCTTCACTCCGACTCATTGGTAATCCTTCATTAATCAACATTTTTCTGTGATTTCTTTCGAGTCATTAGTGATGCTTAGTGAGTTCTTATGTTTATTTAAACCTTCCACTAGCGACATAGAGCTATCAACTTGAATCTTTCGCAGGTTCACCGTTTTTTTAATCTGTTCACTCTCATTTTGTGCTCGTTGAAGTTTATATTTTAAGTGTTCATCTAGACTTTAGCTTACTTATTAGTCAACGGTAGATTCGTTTCGGCATTACTCTTGTAAATCTTGATTGTTAAGGATCTGAGTTAATGATTTTCTTGTTACCAAGATTTTAAGTTGATTTGTGCTTTGCCCATGATGAGATTCAATTTCCTTTGGCTTTTGTTTTTTGATAGAAAAATCCATGTGCATTGTCTGTGCATCAACTAGGCAACATCATAATTATTAGCTTTGTAGTAGTTCTGATCATTAGTTTTTGAGAATGTTTGTTTTCTAAAATTATTGTGACTTCAGATTTCAGGGACTAACAATTTTGCTAAAGTCATTGACTTTCTAAGACGGTAGCTTCACTCGGACTCATTGGTTATCCTTCATTAACCAACATTTTTCTGTGATTTCTTTTGACTCATTAGTGATGCTTAGTGAGTTCTTATGTTTATTTGAACCTTCCACTAGCGACATAGAGCTATCAACTTGAATCTTTCGCAGGTTCACCATTTTTTTAACCTGTTCACTCTCATTTTGTGCTCGTTTTGAAGTTTATTTTAAGTGTTCATCTAGACTTTAGCTTATTTCTTAGTCAATGGTAGATTCGTTTCGTAATTACTCTTGTAAATCTTGATTGTTAAGGATCTGAGTTAATGATTTTCTTGTTATTGAGATTTTAAGTTGATTTGTGCTTTGCCCATGATGAGATTCAATTTCCTTTGGCTTTTGTTTTTTGATAGAAAAATCCATGTGCATTGTCTGTGCATCAACTAGGCAACATCATAATTATTAGCTTTGTAGTAATTCTGATCATTAGTTTTTGAGAATGTTTGTTTTCTAAAATTATTGTGACTTCAGATTTCAGGGATTAACAATTTTGATAAAGTCATTGACTTTCTAAGACGGCAGCTTCACTCCGACTCATTGGTAATCCTTCATTAATCAACATTTTTCTGTGATTTCTTTTGAGTCATTAGTGATGCTTAGTGAGTTCTTATGTTTATTTGAACCTTCCACTAGCGACATAGAGCTATCAACTTGAATCTTTAGCAGGTTCACCATTTTTTTAACCTGTTCACTCTCATTTTGTGCTCCTTTTTAAGTTTATTTTAAGTGTTCATCTAGACTTTAGCTTACTTATTAGTCAATGGTAGATTCGTTTCGGAATTACTCTTTTAAGTCTTGATTTTTAAGGATCTGAGTTAATGATTTTCTTGTTACCGAGATTTTAAGTTGATGTGTGCTTTGCCCATGATGAGATTCAATTTCCTTTAACTTTTGTTTTTTGAAAGAAAAATCCATGTGCATTGTCTGTGCATCAACTAGGCAACATCATAATTATTAGCTTTGTAGTTGTTCTGATCATTAGTTTTTGAGAATGTTTGTTTTCTAAAATTATTGTGACTTCAGATTTCAGGGACTAACAATTTTGCTAAAGTCGTTGACTTTCTAAGACGGCAGTTTCACTCCGACTCATTGGTAATCCTTCATTAATCAACATTTTTTGGTGATTTCTTTTGAGTCATTAGTGATGCTTAGTGAGTTCTTATGTTTATTTGAACCTTCCACTAGCGACATAGAGCTATCAACTTGAATCTTTAGCAGGTTCACCATTTTTTTAACCGGTTCACTCTCATTTTGTGCTCGTTTTGAAGTTTATTTTAAGTGTTCATCTAGACTTTAGCTTACTTATTAGTCAACGGTAGATTCGTTTCGGAATTACTCTTGTAAATCTTGATTGTTAAGGATCTGAGTTAATGATTTTTTTGTTACCGAGATTTTAAGTTTATTTGTGCTTTGCCCATGATGAGATTCAATTTCCTTTGGCTTTTGTTTTTTGATAGAAAAATCCAAGTGCATTGTCTGTGCATCAACTAGGCAACATCATAATTATTAGCTTTGTAGTTGTTCTGATCATTAGTTTTTGAGAATGTTTGTTTTCTAAAATTATTGTGACTTCAGATTTCAGGGACTAACAATTTTGCTAAAGTCATTGACTTTCTAAGACGGCAGTTTCACTCCGACTCATTGGTAATCCTTCATTAATCAACATTTTTTGGTGATTTCTTTTGAGTCATTAGTGATGCTTAGTGAGTTCTTATGTTTATTTGAACCTTCCACTAGCGACATAGAGCTATCAACTTGAATCTTTCGCAGGTTCACCATTTTTTTAACCTGTTCACTCTCATTTTGTGCTCGTTTTGAAGTTTATTTTAAGTGTTCATCTAGACTTTAGCTTATTTCTTAGTCAAAGGTAGATTCGTTTCGTAATTACTCTTGTAAATCTTGATTGTTAAGGATCTGAGTTAATGATTTTCTTGTTATTGAGATTTTAAGTTGATTTGTGCTTTGCCCATGATGAGATTCAATTTCCTTTGGCTTTTGTTTTTTGATAGAAAAATCCATGTGCATTGTCTGTGCATCAACTAGGCAACATCATAATTATTAGCTTTGTAGTAATTCTGATCATTAGTTTTTGAGAATGTTTGTTTTCTAAAATTATTGTGACTTCAGATTTCAGGGACTAACAATTTTGATAAAGTCATTGACTTTCTAAGACGGCAGCTTCACTCCGACTCATTGGTAATCCTTCATTAATCAACATTTTTCTGTGATTTCTTTTGAGTCATTAGTGATGCTTAGTGAGTTCTTATGTTTATTTAAACCTTCAACTAGCGACATAGAGCTATCAACTTGAATCTTTAGCAGGTTCACCATTTTTTTAACCTGTTCACTCTCATTTTGTGCTCGTTTTGAAGTTTATTTTAAGTGTTCATCTAGACTTTAGCTTACTTATTAGTCAACGGTAGATTCGTTTCAGAATTACTCTTGTAAATCTTGATTGTTAAGGATCTGAGTTAATGATTTTTTTGTTACCGAGATTTTAAGTTGATTTGTGCTTTGCCCATGATGAGATTCAATTTCCTTTGGCTTTTGTTTTTTGATAGAAAAATCCAAGTGCATTGTCTGTGCATCAACTAGGCAACATCATAACTATTAGCTTTGTAGTAGTTCTGATCATTAGTTTTTGAGAATGTTTGTTTTCTAAAATTATTGTGAGTTCAGATTTCGGATACTAACAATTTTGCTAAAGTCATTGACTTTCTAAGACGGCAGCTTCACTCCGACTCATTGGTAATCCTTCATTAATCAACATTTTTCTGTGATTTCTTTCGAGTCATTAGTGATGCTTAGTGAGTTCTTATGTTTATTTAAACCTTCTACTAGCGACATAGAGCTATCAACTTGAATCTTTCGCAGGTTCACCGTTTTTTTAATCTGTTCACTCTCATTTTGTGCTCGTTTTGAAGTTTATTTTAAGTGTTCATCTAGACTTTAGCTTACTTATTAGTCAACGGTAGATTCGTTTCGGAATTACTCTTGTAAATCTTGATTGTTAAGGATCTGAGTTAATGATTTTCTTGTTACCAAGATTTTAAGTTGATTTGTGCTTTGCCCATGATGAGATTCAATTTCCTTTGGCTTTTGTTTTTTGATAGAAAAATCCATGTGCATTGTCTGTGCATCAACTAGGCAACATCATAATTATTAGCTTTGTAGTAGTTCTGATCATTAGTTTTTGAGAATGTTTGTTTTCTAAAATTATTGTGAGTTCAGATTTCGGGGACTAACAATTTTGCTAAAGTCATTGACTTTCTAAGACGGCAGCTTCACTCCGACTCATTGGTAATCCTTCATTAATCAACATTTTTCTGTGATTTCTTTTGAGTCATTAGTGATGCTTAGTGAGTTCTTATGTTTATTTGAACCTTCCACTAGCGACATAGAGCTATCAACTTGAATCTTTCGCAGGTTCACCATTTTTTTAACCTGTTCACTCTCATTTTGTGCTCGTTTTGAAGTTTATTTTAAGTGTTCATCTAGACTTTAGCTTATTTCTTAGTCAATGGTAGATTCGTTTCGTAATTACTCTTGTAAATCTTGATTGTTAAGGATCTGAGTTAATGATTTTCTTGTTATTGAGATTTTAAGTTGATTTGTGCTTTGCCCATGATGAGATTCAATTTCCTTTGGCTTTTGTTTTTTGATAGAAAAATCCATGTGCATTGTCTGTGCATCAACTAGGCAACATCATAATTATTAGCTTTGTAGTAATTCTGATCATTAGTTTTTGAGAATGTTTGTTTTCTAAAATTATTGTGACTTCAGATTTCAGGGATTAACAATTTTGATAAAGTCATTGACTTTCTAAGACGGCAGCTTCACTCCGACTCATTGGTAATCCTTCATTAATCAACATTTTTCTGTGATTTCTTTTGAGTCATTAGTGATGCTTAGTGAGTTCTTATGTTTATTTGAACCTTCCACTAGCGACATAGAGCTATCAACTTGAATCTTTAGCAGGTTCACCATTTTTTAACCTGTTCACTCTCATTTTGTGCTCCTTTTTAAGTTTATTTTAAGTGTTCATCTAGACTTTAGCTTACTTATTAGTCAATGGTAGATTCGTTTCGGAATTACTCTTTTAAGTCTTGATTTTTAAGGATTTGAGTTAATGATTTTCTTGTTACCGAGATTTTAAGTTGATGTGTGCTTTGCCCATGATGAGATTCAATTTCCTTTAACTTTTGTTTTTTGAAAGAAAAATCCATGTGCATTGTCTGTGCATCAACTAGGCAACATCATAATTATTAGCTTTGTAGTTTTTCTGATCATTAGTTTTTGAGAATGTTTGTTTTCTAAAATTATTGTGACTTCAGATTTCAGGGACTAACAATTTTGCTAAAGTCATTGACTTTCTAAGACGGCAGTTTCACTCCGACTCATTGGTAATCCTTCATTAATCAACATTTTTTGGTGATTTATTTTGAGTCATTAGTGATGCTTAGTGAGTTCTTATGTTTATTTGAACCTTCCACTAGCGACATAGAGCTATCAACTTGAATCTTTAGCAGGTTCACCATTTTTTTAACCGGTTCACTCTCATTTTGTGCTTCGTTTTGAAGTTTATTTTAAGTGTTCATCTAGACTTTAGCTTATTTCTTAGTCAATGGTAGATTCGTTTCGTAATTACTCTTGTAAATCTTGATTGTTAAGGATCTGAGTTAATGATTTTCTTGTTATTGAGATTTTAAGTTGATTTGTGCTTTGCCCATGATGAGATTCAATTTCCTTTGGCTTTTGTTTTTTGATAGAAAAATCCATGTGCATTGTCTGTGCATCAACTAGGCAACATCATAATTATTAGCTTTGTAGTAATTCTGATCATTAGTTTTTGAGAATGTTTGTTTTCTAAAATTATTGTGACTTCAGATTTCAGGGACTAACAATTTTGATAAAGTCATTGACTTTCTAAGACGGCAGCTTCACTCCGACTCATTGGTAATCCTTCATTAATCAACATTTTTCAGTGATTTCTTTTGAGTCATTAGTGATGCTTAGTGAGTTCTTATGTTTATTTGAACCTTCCACTAGCGACATAGAGCTATCAACTTGAATCTTTAGCAGGTTCACCATTTTTTTAACCTGTTTACTCTCATTTTGTGCTCGTTTTTAAGTTTATTTTAAGTGTTCATCTAGACTTTAGCTTACTTCTTAGTCAATGGTAGATTCGTTTCGGAATTACTCTTGTAAATCTAGATTGTTAAGGATCTGAGTTAATGATTTTCTTGTTATCTAGATTTTAAGTTGATTTGTGTTTTGCCCATGATGAGATTCAATTTCCTTTGGCTTTTGTTTTTTGATAGAAAAATCCATGTGCATTGTCTGTGCATCAACTAGGCAACATCATGATTAATAGCTTTGTAGTAGTTCTGATCATTAGTTTTTGAGACTGTTTGTTTTCTAAGATTATTGTGACTTCAGATTTCAGGGACTAATAATTTTGCTAAAGTCATTGACTTTCTAAGACGGCAGCTTCACTCCCACTCATTGGTAATCCTTCATTAATCAACATTTTTCTGTGATTTCTTTTGAGTCATTAGTGATGCTTAGTGAGTTCTTATGTTTATTTAAACCTTCCACTAGCGACATAGAGCTATCAACTTGAATCTTTAGCAGGTTCACCATTTTTTTAACCTGTTCACTCTCATTTTGTGCTCCTTTTTAAGTTTATTTTAAGTGTTCATCTAGACTTTAGCTTACTTATTAGTCAATGGTAGATTCGTTTCGGAATTACTCTTTTAAGTCTTGATTTTTAAGGATCTGAGTTAATGATTTTCTTGTTACCGAGATTTTAAGTTGATGTGTGCTTTGCCCATGATGAGATTCAATTTCCTTTAACTTTTGTTTTTTGAAAGAAAAAATCCATGTGCATTGTCTGTGCATCAACTAGGCAACATCATAATTATTAGCTTTGTAGTTGTTCTGATCATTAGTTTTTGAGAATGTTTGTTTTCTAAAATTATTGTGACTTCAGATTTCAGGGACTAACAATTTTGCTAAAGTCATTGACTTTCTAAGACGGCAGCTTCACTCCGACTCATTGGTAATCCTTCATTAATCAACATTTTTCAGTGATTTCTTTTGAGTCATTAGTGATGCTTAGTGAGTTCTTATGTTTATTTGAACCTTCCACTAGCGACATAGAGCTATCAACTTGAATCTTTAGCAGGTTCACCATTTTTTTAACCTGTTCACGCTCATTTTGAGCTCGTTTTGAAGTTTATTTTAAGTGTTCATCTAGACTTTAGCTTACTTATTAGTCAGTGGTAGATTCGTTTCGGAATTACTCTTGTAAATCTTGATTTATAAGGATCTGAGTTAATGATTTTCTTGTTACCGAGATTTTAAGTTGATGTGTGCTTTGCCCATGATGAGATTCAATTTCCTTTAACTTTTGTTTTTTGAAAGAAAAATCCATGTGCATTGTCTGTGCATCAACTAGGCAACATCATAATTATTAGCTTTGTAGTTGTTCTGTTCATTAGTTTTTGAGACTGTTTGTTTTCTAAGATTATTGTGACTTCAGATTTCAGGGACTAATAATTTTGCTAAAGTCATTGACTTTCTAAGACGGCAGCTTCATTCCGACTCATTGGTAATCCTTCATTAATCAACATTTTTCTGTGATTTCTTTTAAGTCATTAGTGATGCTTAGTGAGTTCTTATGTTTATTTAAACCTTCCACTAGCGACATAGAGCTATCAACTTGAATAATTAGCAGGTTCACCATTTTTTTAACCTGTTCACTCTCATTTTGTGCTCCTTTTTAAGTTTATTTTAAGTGTTCATCTAGACTTTAGCTTACTTATTAGTCAATGGTAGATTCGTTTCGGAATTACTCTTTTAAGTCTTGATTTTTAAGGATCTGAGTTAATGATTTTCTTGTTACCGAGATTTTAAGTTGATGTGTGCTTTGCCCATGATGAGATTCAATTTCCTTTAACTTTTGTTTTTTGAAAGAAAAATCCATGTGCATTGTCTGTGCATCAACTAGGCAACATCATAATTATTAGCTTTGTAGTTGTTCTGATCATTAGTTTTTGAGAATGTTTGTTTTCTAAAATTATTGTGACTTCAGATTTCAGAGACTAACAATTTCTCTAAAGTCATTGACTTTCTAAGACGGCAGCTTCATTCCGACTCATTGGTAATCCTTCATTAATCAACATTTTTCTGTGATTTCTTTTAAGTCATTAGTGATGCTTAGTGAGTTCTTATGTTTATTTAAACCTTCCACTAGCGACATAGAGCTATCAACTTGAATAATTAGCAGGTTCACCATTTTTTTAACCTGTTCACTCTCATTTTGTGCTCCTTTTTAAGTTTATTTTAAGTGTTCATCTAGACTTTAGCTTACTTATTAGTCAATGGTAGATTCGTTTCGGAATTACTCTTGTAAATCTTGATTGTTAAGGATCTGAGTTAATGATTTTCTTGTTATCTAGATGTTAAGTTGATTTGTGTTTTGCCCATGATGAGATTCAATTTCCTTTGGCTTTTGTTTTTTGATAGAAAAATCCATGTGCATTGTCTGTGCATCAACTAGGCAACATCAAAATTAATAGCTTTGTAGTAGTTCTGATCATTAGTTTTTGAGAATGTTTGTTTTCTAACATTATTGTGACTTCAGATTTCAGGGACTAATAATTTTGCTAAAGTCATTGACTTTCTAAGACGGCAGCTTCACTCCGACTCATTGGTAATCCTTCATTAATCAACATTTTTCTGTGATTTCTTTTGAGTCATTAGTGATGCTTAGTGAGTTCTTATGTTTATTTGAACCTTCCACTAGCGACATAGAGCTATCAACTTGAATCTTTAGCAGGTTCACCATTTTTTTAACCTGTTCACTCTCATTTTGTGCTCGTTTTGAAGTTTATTTTAAGTGTTCATCTAGACTTTAGCTTACTTATTAGTCAGTGGTAGATTCGTTTCGGAATTACTCTTGTAAATCTTGATTTATAAGGATCTGAGTTAATGATTTTCTTGTTACCGAGATTTTAAGTTGATGTGTGCTTTGCCCATGATGAGATTCAATTTCCTTTAACTTTTGTTCTTTGAAAGAAAAATCCATGTGCATTGTCTGTGCATCAACTAGGCAACATCATAATTATTAACTTTGTAGTTGTTCTGATCATTAGTTTTTGAGAATGTTTGTTTTCTAAAATTATTGTGACTTCAGATTTCAGGGACTAACAATTTTGCTAAAGTCATTGACTTTCTAAGACGGCAGCTTCACTCCGACTCATTGGTAATCCTTCATTAATAAACATTTTTCAGTGATTTCTTTTGAGTCATTAGTGATGCTTAGTGAGTTCTTATGTTTATTTGAACGTTCCACTAGCGACATAGAGCTATCAACTTGAATCTTTAGCAGGTTCACCATTTTTTTAACCTGTTTACTCTCATTTTGTGCTCGTTTTGAAGTTTATTTTAAGTGTTCATCTAGACTTTAGCTTACTTATTATTCAATGGTAGATTCGTTTCGGAATTACTCTTGTAAATCTTGATTGTTAAGGATCTGAGTTAATGATTTTCTTGTTATCTAGATTTTAAGTTGAATTGTGTTTTGCCCATGATGAGATTCAATTTCCTTTGGCTTTTATTTTTTGATAGAAGAATCCATGTGCATTGTCTGTGCATCAACTAGGCAACATCATGATTAATAGCTTTGTAGTAGTTCTGATCATTAGTTTTTGAGACTGTTTGTTTTCTAAGATTATTGTGACTTCAGATTTCAGGGACTAATAATTTTGCTAAAGTCAATGACTTTCTAAGACGGCAGCTTCACTCCCACTCATTGGTAATCCTTCATTAATCAACATTTTTCTGTGATTTCTTTTGAGTCATTAGTGATGCTTAGTGAGTTCTTATGTTTATTTGAACCTTCCACTAGCGACATAGAGCTATCAACTTGAATCTTTAGCAGGTTCACCATTTTTTTAACCTGTTCACTCTCATTTTGTGCTCCTTTTTAAGTTTATTTTAAGTGTTCATCTAGACTTTAGCTTACTTATTAGTCAATGGTAGATTCGTTTCGGAATTACTCTTTTAAGTCTTGATTTTTAAGGATCTGAGTTAATGATTTTCTTGTTACCGAGATTTTAAGTTGATGTGTGCTTTGCCCATGATGAGATTCAATTTCCTTTAACTTTTGTTTTTTGAAAGGAAAATCCATGTGCATTGTCTGTGCATCAACTAGGCAACATCATAATTATTAGCTTTGTAGTTGTTCTGATCATTAGTTTTTGAGAATGTTTGTTTTCTAAAATTATTGTGACTTCAGATTTCAGGGACTAACAATTTTGCTAAAGTCATTGACTTTCTAAGACGGCAGCTTCACTCCGACTCATTGGTAATCCTTCATTAATCAACATTTTTCAGTGATTTCTTTTGAGTCATTAGTGATGCTTAGTGAGTTCTTATGTTTATTTGAACCTTCCACTAGCGACATAGAGCTATCAACTTGAATCTTTAGTAGGTTCACCATTTTTTTAACCTGTTCACTCTCATTTTGTGCTCGTTTTGAAGTTTATTTTAAGTGTTCATCTAGACTTTAGCTTACTTATTAGTCAGTGGTAGATTCGTTTCGGAATTACTCTTGTAAATCTTGATTTATAAGGATCTGAGTTAATGATTTTCTTGTTACCGAGATTTTAAGTTGATGTGTGCTTTGCCCATGATGAGATTCAATTTCCTTTAACTTTTGTTTTTTGAAAGAAAAATCCATGTGCATTGTCTGTGCATCAACTAGGCAACATCATAATTATTAGCTTTGTAGTTGTTCTGATCATTAGTTTTTGAGACTGTTTGTTTTCTAAGATTATTGTGACTTCAGATTTCAGGGACTAATAATTTTGCTAAAGTCATTGACTTTCTAAGACGGCAGCTTCATTCCGACTCCTTGGTAATCCTTCATTAATCAACATTTTTCTGTGATTTCTTTTGAGTCATTAGTGATGCTTAGTGAGTTCTTATGTTTATTTAAACCTTCCACTAGCGACATAGAGCTATCAACTTGAATAATTAGCAGGTTCACCCTTTTTTTAACTTGTTCACTCTCATTTTGTGCTCCTTTTTAAGTTTATTTTAAGTGTTCATCTAGAGTTTAGCTTACTTATTAGTCAATGGTAGATTCGTTTCGGAATTACTCTTTTAAGTCTTGATTTTTAAGGATCTGAGTTAATGATTTTCTTGTTACCGAGATTTTAAGTTGATGTGTGCTTTGCCCATGATGAGATTTAATTTCCTTTAACTTTTGTTTTTTGAAAGAAAAATCCATGTCCATTGTCTGTGCATCAACTAGGCAACATCATAATTATTAGCTTTGTAGTTGTTCTGATCATTAGTTTTTGAGAATGTTTGTTTTCTAAAATTATTGTGACTTCAGATTTCAGGGACTAACAATTTTGCTAAAGTCATTGACTTTCTAAGACGGCAGCTTCACTCCGACTCATTGGTAATCCTTCATTAATCAACATTTTTCAGTGATTTCTTTTGAGTCATTAGTGATGCTTAGTGAGTTCTTATGTTTATTTGAACCTTCCACTAGCGACATAGAGCTATCAACTTGAATCTTTAGCAGGTTCACCATTTTTTTAACCTGTTCACTCTCATTTTGTGCTCGTTTTGAAGTTTATTTTAAGTGTTCATCTAGACTTTAGCTTACTTATTAGTCAGTGGTAGATTCGTTTCGGAATTACTCTTGTAAATCTTGATTTATAAGGATCTGAGTTAATGATTTTCTTGTTACCGAGATTTTAAGTTGATGTGTGCTTTGCCCATGATGAGATTCAATTTCCTTTAACTTTTGTTTTTTGAAAGAAAAATCCATGTGCATTGTCTGTGCATCAACTAGGCAACATCAAAATTAATAGCTTTGTAGTAGTTCTGATCATTAGTTTTTGAGAATGTTTGTTTTCTAACATTATTGTGACTTCAGATTTCAGGGACTAATAATTTTGCTAAAGTCATTGACTTTCTAAGACGGCAGCTTCACTCCGACTCATTGGTAATCCTTCATTAATCAACATTTTTCTGTGATTTCTTTTGAGTCATTAGTGATGCTTAGTGAGTTCTTATGTTTATTTGAACCTTCCACTAGCGACATAGAGCTATCAACTTGAATCTTTAGCAGGTTCACCATTTTTTTAACCTGTTCACTCTCATTTTGTGCTCGTTTTGAAGTTTATTTTAAGTGTTCATCTAGACTTTAGCTTACTTATTAGTCAGTGGTAGATTCGTTTCGGAATTACTCTTGTAAATCTTGATTTATAAGGATCTGAGTTAATGATTTTCTTGTTACCGAGATTTTAAGTTGATGTGTGCTTTGCCCATGATGAGATTCAATTTCCTTTAACTTTTGTTCTTTGAAAGAAAAATCCATGTGCATTGTCTGTGCATCAACTAGGCAACATCATAATTATTAACTTTGTAGTTGTTCTGATCATTAGTTTTTGAGAATGTTTGTTTTCTAAAATTATTGTGACTTCAGATTTCAGGGACTAACAATTTTGCTAAAGTCATTGACTTTCTAAGACGGCAGCTTCACTCCGACTCATTGGTAATCCTTCATTAATAAACATTTTTCAGTGATTTCTTTTGAGTCATTAGTGATGCTTAGTGAGTTCTTATGTTTATTTGAACGTTCCACTAGCGACATAGAGCTATCAACTTGAATCTTTAGCAGGTTCACCATTTTTTTAACCTGTTTACTCTCATTTTGTGCTCGTTTTGAAGTTTATTTTAAGTGTTCATCTAGACTTTAGCTTACTTATTATTCAATGGTAGATTCGTTTCGGAATTACTCTTGTAAATCTTGATTGTTAAGGATCTGAGTTAATGATTTTCTTGTTATCTAGATTTTAAGTTGATTTGTGTTTTGCCCATGATGAGATTCAATTTCCTTTGGCTTTTATTTTTTGATAGAAGAATCCATGTGCATTGTCTGTGCATCAACTAGGCAACATCATGATTAATAGCTTTGTAGTAGTTCTGATCATTAGTTTTTGAGACTGTTTGTTTTCTAAGATTATTGTGACTTCAGATTTCAGGGACTAATAATTTTGCTAAAGTCAATGACTTTCTAAGACGGCAGCTTCACTCCCACTCATTGGTAATCCTTCATTAATCAACATTTTTCTGTGATTTCTTTTGAGTCATTAGTGATGCTTAGTGAGTTCTTATGTTTATTTGAACCTTCCACTAGCGACATAGAGCTATCAACTTGAATCTTTAGCAGGTTCACCATTTTTTTAACCTGTTCACTCTCATTTTGTGCTCCTTTTTAAGTTTATTTTAAGTGTTCATCTAGACTTTAGCTTACTTATTAGTCAATGGTAGATTCGTTTCGGAATTACTCTTTTTAAGGTCTTGATTTTTAAGGATCTGAGTTAATGATTTTCTTGTTACCGAGATTTTAAGTTGATGTGTGCTTTGCCCATGATGAGATTCAATTTCCTTTAACTTTTGTTTTTTGAAAGGAAAATCCATGTGCATTGTCTGTGCATCAACTAGGCAACATCATAATTATTAGCTTTGTAGTTGTTCTGATCATTAGTTTTTGAGAATGTTTGTTTTCTAAAATTATTGTGACTTCAGATTTCAGGGACTAACAATTTTGCTAAAGTCATTGACTTTCTAAGGCAGCTTCACTCCGACTCATTGGTAATCCTTCATTAATCAACATTTTTCAGTGATTTCTTTTGAGTCATTAGTGATGCTTAGTGAGTTCTTATGTTTATTTGAACCTTCCACTAGCGACATAGAGCTATCAACTTGAATCTTTAGTAGGTTCACCATTTTTTTAACCTGTTCACTCTCATTTTGTGCTCGTTTTGAAGTTTATTTTAAGTGTTCATCTAGACTTTAGCTTACTTATTAGTCAGTGGTAGATTCGTTTCGGAATTACTCTTGTAAATCTTGATTTATAAGGATCTGAGTTAATGATTTTCTTGTTACCGAGATTTTAAGTTGATGTGTGCTTTGCCCATGATGAGATTCAATTTCCTTTAACTTTTGTTTTTTGAAAGAAAAATCCATGTGCATTGTCTGTGCATCAACTAGGCAACATCATAATTATTAGCTTTGTAGTTGTTCTGATCATTAGTTTTTGAGACTGTTTGTTTTCTAAGATTATTGTGACTTCAGATTTCAGGGACTAATAATTTTGCTAAAGTCATTGACTTTCTAAGACGGCAGCTTCATTCCGACTCATTGGTAATCCTTCATTAATCAACATTTTTCTGTGATTTCTTTTTGAGTCATTAGTGATGCTTAGTGAGTTCTTATGTTTATTTAAACCTTCCACTAGCGTACATAGAGCTATCAACTTGAATAATTAGCAGGTACCACCTTTTTATAACTTGGTCACTCCCATTTAGAGCGCCTTCTTAAGCCTATTTTAAGTGTTCATCTAGAGTTTAGCTTACTTATTAGTCAATGGTAGATTCGTTTCGGAATTACTCTTTTAAGTCTTGATTTTTAAGGATCTGAGTTAATGATTTTCTTGTTACCGAGATTTTAAGTTGATGTGTGCTTTGCCCATGATGAGATTCAATTTCCTTTAACTTTTGTTTTTTGAAAGAAAAATCCATGTCCATTGTCTGTGCATCAACTAGGCAACATCATAATTATTAGCTTTGTAGTTGTTCTGATCATTAGTTTTTGAGAATGTTTGTTTTCTAAAATTATTGTGACTTCAGATTTCAGGGACTAACAATTTTGCTAAAGTCATTGACTTTCTAAGACGGCAGCTTCACTCCGACTCATTGGTAATCCTTCATTAATCAACATTTTTCAGTGATTTCTTTTGAGTCATTAGTGATGCTTAGTGAGTTCTTATGTTTCTTTGAACCTTCCACTAGCGTACATAGAGCTATCAACTTGAATCTTTAGCAGGTTCACCATTTTTTAACCTGTTCACTCTCATTTTGTGCTCGTTTTGAAGTTTATTTTAAGTGTTCATCTAGACTTTAGCTTACTTATTAGTCAGTGGTAGATTCGTTTCGGAATTACTCTTGTAAATCTTGATTTATAAGGATCTGAGTTAATGATTTTCTTGTTACCGAGATTTTAAGTTGATGTGTGCTTTGCCCATGATGAGATTCAATTTCCTTTAACTTTTGTTTTTTGAAAGAAAAATCCATGTGCATTGTCTGTGCATCAACTAGGCAACATCATAATTATTAGCTTTGTAGTTGTTCTGATCATTAGTTTTTGAGACTGTTTGTTTTCTAAGATTATTGTGACTTCAGATTTCAGGGACTAATAATTTTGCTAAAGTCATTGACTTTCTAAGACGGCAGCTTCATTCCGACTCATTGGTAATCCTTCATTAATCAACATTTTTCTGTGATTTCTTTTGAGTCATTAGTGATGCTTAGTGAGTTCTTATGTTTATTTAAACCTTCCACAAGCGACATAGAGCTATCAACTTGAATAATTAGCAGGTTCACCATTTTTTTAACCTGTTCACTCTCATTTTGTGCTCCTTTTTAAGTTTATTTTAAGTGTTTATCTAGACTTTAGCTTACTTATTAGTCAATGGTAGATTCGTTTCGGAATTACTCTTTTAAGTCTTGATTTTTAAGGATCTGAGTTAATGATTTTCTTGTTACCGAGATTTTAAGTTGATGTGTGCTTTGCCCATGATGAGATTCAATTTCCTTTAACTTTTGTTTTTTGAAAGAAAAATCCATGTGCATTGTCTGTGCATCAACTAGGCAACATCATAATTATTAGCTTTGTAGCTGTTCTGATCATTAGTTTTTGAGAATGTTTGTTTTCTAAAATTATTGTGACTTCAGATTTCAGAGACTAACAATTTTGCTAAAGTCATTGACTTTCTAAAACGGCAGCTTCACTCCGACTCATTGGTAATCCTTCATTAATCAACATTTTTCAGTGATTTCTTTTGAGTCATTAGTGATGCTTAGTGAGTTCTTATGTTTATTTGAACCTTCCACTAGCGACATAGAGCTATCAACTTGAATCTTTAGCAGGTTCACCATTTTGTTAACCTGTTTACTCTCATTTTGTGCTCGTTTTGAAGTTTATTTTAAGTGTTCATCTAGACTTTAGCTTACTTATTAGTCAATGGTAGATTCGTTTCGGACTTACTCTTGTAAATCTTGATTGTTAAGGATCTGAGTTAATGATTTTCTTGTTATCTAGATGTTAAGGTTATTTGTGTTTTGCCCATGATGAGATTCAATTTCCTTTGGCTTTTGTTTTTTGATAGAAAAATCCATGTGCATTGTCTGTGCATCAACTAGGCACCATCATAATTAATAGCTTTGTAGTAGTTCTGATCATTAGTTTTTGAGAATGTTTGTTTTCTAACATTATTGTGACTTCAGATTTCAGGGACTAATAATTTTGCTAAAGTCATTGACTTTCTAAGACGGCAGCTTCACTCCGACTCATTGGTAATCCTTCATTAATAAACATTTTTCTGTGATTTCTTTTGAGTCATTAGTGATGCTTAGTGAGTTCTTATGTTTATTTGAACCTTCCACTAGCGACATAGAGCTATCAACTTGAATCTTTAGCAGGTTCACCATTTTTTTAACCTGTTTACTCTCATTTTGTGCTCGTTTTGAAGTTTATTTTAAGTGTTCATCTAGACTTTAGCTTACTTATTAGTCAATGGTAGATTCGTTTCGGAATTACTCTTGTAAATCTTGATTGTTAAGGATCTGAGTTAATGATTTTCTTGTTATCTAGATTTTAAGTTGATTTGTGTTTTGCCCATGATGAGATTCAATTTCCTTTGGCTTTTATTTTTTGATAGAAGAATCCATGTGCATTGTCTGTGCATCAACTAGGCAACATCATGATTAATAGCTTTGTAGTAGTTCTGATCATTAGTTTTTGAGACTGTTTGTTTTCTAAGATTATTGTGACTTCAGATTTCAGGGACTAATAATTTTGCTAAAGTCATTGACTTTCTAAGACGGCAGCTTCACTCCCACTCATTGGTAATCCTTCATTAATCAACATTTTTCTGTGATTTCTTTTGAGTCATTAGTGATGCTTAGTGAGTTCTTATGTTTATTTAAATCTTCCACTAGCGACATAGAGCTATCAACTAGAATCTTTAGCAGCTTCACAGCTTTTTTAACTTGTTCACTCTCATTTTGTGCTCGTTTTGAAGTTTATTTTAAGTGTTCATCTAGACTGTAGCTTACTTATTAGTCAATGGTAGATTTGTTTTGGAATTACTCTTGTAAATCTTGATTGTTAAGGATCTGAGTTAATGATTTTCTTGTTACCGAGATTTTAAGTTGATTTGTGCTTTGCCCATGATGAGATTCAATTTCCTTTGGCTTTTGTTTTTTGATAGAAAAATCCATGTGCATTGTCTGTGCATCAACTAGGCAACATCATAATTATTAGCTTTGTAGTAGTTCTGATCATTAGTTTTTGAGAATGTTTGTTTTCTAAAATTATTGTGACTTCAGATTTCAGGGACTAACAATTTTGCTAAAGTCATTGACTTTCTAAGACGGCAGCTTCACTCCGACTCATTAGTAATCCTTCATTAATCTACATTTTTCGGTGATTTCTTTTGAGTCATTAGTGATGCTTAGTGAGTTCTTATGTTTATTTAAACCTTCCACTAGCGACATAGAGCTATCAACTTGAATCTTTAGCAGGTTCACCATTTTTTTAACCTGTTCACTCTCATTTTGTGCTCGTTTTGAAGTATATTTTAAGTGTTCATCTAGACTTTAGCTTACTTATTAGTCAATGGTAGATTCGTTTCGGAATTACTCTTGTAAATCTTGATTTATAAGGATCTGAGTTAATGATTTTCTTGTTACCGAGATTTTAAGTTGATTTGTGCTTTGCCAATGATGAGATTCAATTTCCTTTGGCTTTTGTTTTTTGATAGAAAAATCCATGTGCATTGTCTGTGCATCAACTAGGAAACATCATAATTATTAGCTTTGTAGAAGTTCTGATCATTAGTTATTAAGAATGTTTGTTTTGTAAAATTATTGTCACTTCAGAATTCAAGGACTAATAATTTTGCTAAAGTCATTGACTTTCTAAGACGGCAGCTTCATTCCGACTCATTGGTAATCCTTCATTAATCAACATTTTTCTGTGATTTCTTTTGAGTCATTAGTGATGCTTAGTGAGTTCTTATGTTTATTTAAACATTCCACTAGCGACATAGAGCTATTAACTTGAATCTTTAGCAGGTTCACCGCTTTTTTAACCTGTTCACTCTCATTTTGTGCTCGTGTTGAAGTTTATTTTAAGTGTTCATCTAGACTTTAGCTTACTTATTAGTCAATGGTAGATTCGTTTTGGAATTACTCTTGTAAATCTTGATTGTTAAGGATCTGAGTTAATGATTTTCTTGTTACCGAGATTTTAAGTTGATTTGTGCTTTGCCCATGATGAGATTCAATTTGCTTTGTATTTTGTTTATTGATAGAAAAATCCATTTGCATTGTCTCTGCATCAACTAGGCAACATCATAATTATTAGCTTTGTAGTAGTTCTGATCATTAGTTTTTGAGAATGTTAGTTTTCTAAAATTATTGTGACTTCAGATACAGGGACTAACAATTTTGCTAAAGTCATTGAGTTTCTAAGATGGCAGCTTCACTCCGACTCGTTGGTAATCCTTCATTAATCAACATTATTCTGCGATTTGTTTTGAATCTTTAGTGATGCTTAGTGAGTTCTGATGCTTATTTGAACCTTCCACTAGCGAAATAGAGCTATCAACTTGAATCTTTAGCAGGTTCACATCTTTTTTAACCTGTTCACTCTCATTTTGTGCTCGTTTTGAAGTTTATTTTAAGTGTTCATCTAGACTTTAGCTTACTTATTAGTCAATGGTAGATTCGTTTCGGAATTACTCTTGTAAATCTTGATTTATAAGGATCTGAGTTAATGATTTTCTTGTTACCGAGATTTTAAGTTGATTTGTGCTTTGCCCATGATGAGATTCAATTTCCTTTGGCTTTTGTTTTTGATAGAAAAATCCATGTGCATTGTCTGTGGATCAACTAGGCAACATCATAATTAATAGCTTTGTAGTAGTTCTGATCATTAGTTTTTGAGAATGTTTGTTTTCTAAAATTATTGTGAGTTCAGATTTCAGGGACTAACAATTTTGCTAAAGTCATTGACTTTCTAAGACGGCACCTTCACTCCGACTCATTGGTAATCCTTCATTAATCAACATATTTCTGTGATTTCTATTGAGTCATAAGTGATGCTTAGTGAGTTCTTATGTTTATTTAAACCTTCCACTAGCGACATAGAGCTATCAACTTGAATCTTTAGCAGGTTCACCATTTTTTAACCTGTTCACTCTCATTTTGTGCTCGTTTTGAAGTTTATTTTAAGTGTTCATCTAGACTTTAGCTTACTTATTAGTCAATGGTAGATTCGTTTTGGAATTACTCTTGTAAATCTTGATTGTTAAGGATCTGAGTTAATGATTTTCTTTTTACCGAGATTTTAAGTTGATTTGTGCTTTGCCCATGATGAGATTCAATTTCCTTTGGATTTTGTTTTTTGATAGAAAAATCCATTTGCATTGTCTCTGCATCAACTAGGCAACATCATAATTATTAGCTTTGTAGTAGTTCTGATTATTAGTTTTTGAGAATGTTAGTTTTCTAAAATTATTGTGACTTCAGTTTTCAGGGACTAACAATTTTGCTAAAGTCATTGAGTTTCTAAGACGGCAGCTTCACTCCGACTCATTGGTAATCCTTCATTAATCAACATTATTCTGCGATTTGTTTTGAATCATTAGTGATGCTTAGTGAGTTCTGATGTTTATTTGAACCTTCCACTAGCGAAATAGAGCTATCAACTTGAATCTTTAGCAGGTTCACATCTTTTTTAACCTGTTCACTCTCATTTTGTGCTCGTTTTGAAGTTTATTTTAAGTGTTCATCTAGACTTTAGCTTACTTATTAGTCAATGGTTGATTCGTTTCGGAATTACTCTTGTAAATCTTGATTTATAAGGATCTGAGTTAATGATTTTCTTGTTACCGAGATTTTAAGTTGATTTGTGCTTTGCCCATGATGAGATTCAATTTCCTTTGGCTTTTGTTTTTGATAGAAAAATCCATGTGCATTGTCTGTGGATCAACTAGGCAACATCATAATTAATAGCTTTGTAGTAGTTCTGATCATTAGTTTTTGAGAATGTTTGTTTTCTAAAATTATTGTGACTTCAGATTTCAGGGACTAACAATTTTGCTAAAGTCATTGACTTTCTAAGACGGCACCTTCACTCCGACTCATTGGTAATCCTTCATTAATCAACATATTTCTGTGATTTCTATTGAGTCATAAGTGATGCTTAGTGAGTTCTTATGTTTATTTAAACCTTCCACTAGCGACATAGAGCTATCGACTTGAATCTTTAGCAGGTTCACCATTTTTTAACCTGTTCACTCTCATTTTGTGCTCGTTTTGAAGTTTATTTTAAGTGTTCATCTAGAATTTAGCTTACTTATTAGTCAATGGTAGATTCGTTTTGGAATTACTCTTGTAAATCTTGATTGTTAAGGATCTGAGTTAATGATTTTCTTTTTACCGAGATTTTAAGTTGATTTGTGCTTTGCCCATGATGAGATTCAATTTCCTTTGGATTTTGTTTTTTGATAGAAAAATCCATTTGCATTGTCTCTGCATCAACTAGGCAACATCATAATTATTAGCTTTGTAGTAGTTCTGATTATTAGTTTTTGAGAATGTTAGTTTTCTAAAATTATTGTGACTTCCGTTTTCAGGGACTAACAATTTTGCTAAAGTCATTGAGTTTCTAAGACGGCAGCTTCACTCCGACTCATTGGTAATCCTTCATTAATCAACATTATTCTGCGATTTGTTTTGAATCATTAGTGATGCTTAGTGAGTTCTGATGTTTATTTGAACCTTCCACTAGCGTAAATAGAGCTATCAACTTGAATCTTTAGCAGGTTCACATCTTTTTTAACCTGTTCACTCTCATTTTGTGCTTTCGTTTTGAAGTTTATTTTAAGTGTTCATCTAGACTTTAGCTTACTTATTAGTCAATGGTAGATTCGTTTCGGAATTACTCTTGTAAATCTTGATTTATAAGGATCTGAGTTAATGATTTTCTTGTTACCGAGATTTTAAGTTGATTTGTGCTTTGCCCATGATGAGATTCAATTTCCTTTGGCTTTTGTTTTTTGATAGAAAAATCCATGTGCATTGTCTGTGGATCAACTAGGCAACATCATAATTAATAGCTTTGTAGTAGTTCTGATCATTAGTTTTTGAGAATGTTTGTTTTCTAAAATTATTGTGAGTTCAGATTTCAGGGACTAACAATTTTGCTAAAGTCATTGACTTTCTAAGACGGCACCTTCACTCCGACTCATTGGTAATCCTTCATTAATCAACATATTTCTGTGATTTCTATTGAGTCATAAGTGATGCTTAGTGAGTTCTTATGTTTATTTAAACCTTCCACTAGCGACATAGAGCTATCAACTTGAATCTTTAGCAGGTTCACCATTTTTTAACCTGTTCACTCTCATTTTGTGCTCGTTTTGAAGTTTATTTTAAGTGTTCATCTAGAATTTAGCTTACTTATTAGTCAATGGTAGATTCGTTTTGGAATTACTCTTGTTAATCTTGATTGTTAAGGATCTGAGTTAATGATTTTCTTTTACCGAGATTTTAAGTTGATTTGTGCTTTGCCCATGATGAGATTCAATTTCCTTTGGATTTTGTTTTTTGATAGAAAAATCCATTTGCATTGTCTCTGCATCAACTAGGCAACATCATAATTATTAGCTTTGTAGTAGTTCTGATTATTAGTTTTTGAGAATGTTTGTTTTCTAAAATTATTGTGACTTCAGATTTCAGGGACTAACAATTTTGCTAAAGTCATTGAGTTTCTAAGACGGCAGCTTCACTCCGACTCATTGGTAATCCTTCATTAATCAACATTATTCTGCGATTTGTTTTGAATCATTAGTGATGCTTAGTGAGTTCTGATGTTTATTTGAACCTTCCACTAGCGAAATAGAGCTATCAACTTGAATCTTTAGCAGGTTCACATCTTTTTTAACCTGTTCACTCTCATTTTGTGCTCGTTTTGAAGTTTATTTTAAGTGTTCATCTAGACTTTAGCTTACTTATTAGTCAATGGTAGATTCGTTTCGGAATTACTCTTGTAAATCTTGATTTATAAGGATCTGAGTTAATGATTTTCTTGTTACCGAGATTTTAAGTTGATTTGTGCTTTGCCCATGATGAGATTCAATTTCCTTTGGCTTTTGTTTTTTGATAGAAAAATCCATGTGCATTGTCTGTGGATCAACTAGGCAACATCATAATTAATAGCTTTGTAGTAGTTCTGATCATTAGTTTTTGAGAATGTTTGTTTTCTAAATTTATTGTGACTTCAGATTTCAGGGACTAACAATTTTGCTAAAGTCATTGACTTTCTAAGACGGCACCTTCACTCCGACTCATTGGTAATCCTTCATTAATCAACATATTTCTGTGATTTCTATTGAGTCATAAGTGATGCTTAGTGAGTTCTTATGTTTATTTAAACCTTCCACTAGCGACATAGAGCTATCAACTTGAATCTTTAGCAGGTTCACCATTTTTTAACCTGTTCACTCTCATTTTGTACTCGTTTTGAAGTTTATTTTAAGTGTTCATCTAGAATTTAGCTTACTTATTAGTCAATGGTAGATTCGTTTTGGAATTACTCTTGTAAATCTTGATTGTTAAGGATCTGAGTTAATGATTTTCTTTTTACCGAGATTTTAAGTTGATTTGTGCTTTGCCCATGATGAGATTCAATTTCCTTTGGATTTTGTTTTTTGATAGAAAAATCCATTTGCATTGTCTCTGCATCAACTAGGCAACATCATAAATATTAGCTTTGTAGTAGTTCTGATTATTAGTTTTTGAGAATGTTTGTTTTCTAAAATTATTGTGACTTCAGATTTCAGGGACTAACAATTTTGCTAAAGTCATTGAGTTTCTAAGACGGCAGCTTCACTCCGACTCATTGGTAATCCTTCATTAATCAACATTATTCTGCGATTTGTTTTGAATCATTAGTGATGCTTAGTGAGTTCTGATGTTTATTTGAACCTTCCACTAGCGTAAATAGAGCTATCAACTTGAATCTTTATCAGTTTCACTTCTTTTTTTACCTGTTCCCTCTCATTTTTTGCTCGTTTTGAAGTTTATTTTAAGTGTTCATCTAGACTTTAGCTTACTTATTAGTCAATGGTAGATTCGTTTGAATTACTCTTGTAAATCTTGATTTATAAGGATCTGAGTTAATGATTTTCTTGTTACCGAGATTTTAAGTTGATTTGTGCTTTGCCCATGATGAGATTCAATTTCCTTTGGCTTTTGTTTTTTGATAGAAAAATCCATGTGCATTGTCTGTGGATCAACTAGGCAACATCATAATTAATAGCTTTGTAGTAGTTCTGATCATTAGTTTTTGAGAATGTTTGTTTTCTAAAATTATTGTGAGTTCAGATTTCAGGGACTAACAATTTTGCTAAAGTCATTGTCTTTCTAAGACGGCACCTTCACTCCGACTCATTGGTAATCCTTCATTAATCAACATATTTCTGTGATTTCTATTGAGTCATAAATGATGCTTAGTGAGTTCTTATGTTTATTTAAACCTTCCACTAGCGACATAGAGCTATCAACTTGAATCTTTAGCAGGTTCACCATTTTTTAACCTGTTCACTCTCATTTTGTGCTCGTTTTGAAGTTTATTTTAAGTGTTCATCTAGAATTTAGCTTACTTATTAGTCAATGGTAGATTCGTTTTGGAATTACTCTTGTAAATCTTGATTGTTAAGGATCTGAGATAATGATTTTCTTTTTACCGAGATTTTAAGTTGATTTGTGCTTTGCCCATGATGAGATTCAATTTCCTTTGGATTTTGTTTTTTGATAGAAAAATCCATTTGCATTGTCTCTGCATCAACTAGGCAACATCATAATTATTAGCTTTGTAGTAGTTCTGATTATTAGTTTTTGAGAATGTTTGTTTTCTAAAATTATTGTGACTTCAGATTTCAGGGACTAACAATTTTGCTAAAGTCATTGAGTTTCTAAGACGGCAGCTTCACTCCGACTCATTGGTAATCCTTCATTAATCAACATTATTCTGCGATTTGTTTTGAATCATTAGTGATGCTTAGTGAGTTCTGATGTTTATTTGAACCTTCCACTAGCGTAAATAGAGCTATCAACTTGAATCTTTAGCAGGTTCACATCTTTTTTAACCTGTTCACTCTCATTTTGTGCTCGTTTTGAAGTTTATTTTAAGTGTTCATCTAGACTTTAGCTTACTTATTAGTCAATGGTAGATTCGTTTCGGAATTACTCTTGTAAATCTTGATTTATAAGGATCTGAGTTAATGATTTTCTTGTTACCGAGATTTTAAGTTGATTTGTGCTTTGCCCATGATGAGATTCAATTTCCTTTGGCTTTTTGTTTTTTGATAGAAAAATCCATGTGCATTGTCTGTGGATCAACTAGGCAACATCATAATTAATAGCTTTGTAGTAGTTCTGATCATTAGTTTTTGAGAATGTTTGTTTTCTAAAATTATTGTGAGTTCAGATTTCAGGGACTAACAATTTTGCTAAAGTCATTGACTTTCTAAGACGGCACCTTCACTCCGACTCATTGGTAATCCTTCATTAATCAACATATTTCTGTGATTTCTATTGAGTCATATGTGATGCTTAGTGAGTTCTTATGTTTATTTAAACCTTCCACTAGCGACATAGAGCTATCAACTTGAATCTTTAGCAGGTTCACCATTTTTTAACCTGTTCACTCTCATTTTGTGCTCGTTTTGAAGTTTATTTTAAGTGTTCATCTAGAATTTAGCTTACTTATTAGTCAATGGTAGATTCGTTTTGGAATTACTCTTGTAAATCTTGATTGTTAAGGATCTGAGATAATGATTTTCTTTTTACCGAGATTTTAAGTTGATTTGTGCTTTGCCCATGATGAGATTCAATTTCCTTTGGATTTTGTTTTTTGATAGAAAAATCCATTTGCATTGTCTCTGCATCAACTAGGCAACATCATAATTATTAGCTTTGTAGTAGTTCTGATTATTAGTTTTTGAGAATGTTTGTTTTCTAAAATTATTGTGACTTCAGATTTCAGGGACTAACAATTTTGCTAAAGTCATTGAGTTTCTAAGGCGGCAGCTTCACTCCGACTCATTGGTAATCCTTCATTAATCAACATTATTCTGCGATTTGTTTTGAATCATTAGTGATGCTTAGTGAGTTCTGATGTTTATTTGAACCTTCCACTAGCGAAATAGAGCTATCAACTTGAATCTTTAGCAGGTTCACATCTTTTTTAACCTGTTCACTCTCATTTTGTGCTCGTTTTGAAGTTTATTTTAAGTGTTCATCTAGACTTTAGCTTACTTATTAGTCAATGGTAGATTCGTTTCGGAATTACTCTTGTAAATCTTGATTTATAAGGATCTGAGTTAATGATTTTCTTGTTACCGAGATTTTAAGTTGATTTGTGCTTTGCCCATGATGAGATTCAATTTCCTTTGGCTTTTGTTTTTTGATAGAAAAATCCATGTGCATTGTCTGTGGATCAACTAGGCAACATCATAATTAATAGCTTTGTAGTAGTTCTGATCATTAGTTTTTGAGAATGTTTGTTTTCTAAAATTATTGTGAGTTCAGATTTCAGGGACTAAAAATTTTGCTAAAGTCATTGTCTTTCTAAGACGGCACCTTCACTCCGACTCATTGGTAATCCTTCATTAATCAACATATTTCTGTGATTTCTATTGAGTCATAAATGATGCTTAGTGAGTTCTTATGTTTATTTAAACCTTCCACTAGCGACATAGAGCTATCAACTTGAATCTTTAGCAGGTTCACCATTTTTTAACCTGTTCACTCTCATTTTGTGCTCGTTTTGAAGTTTATTTTAAGTGTTCATCTAGAATTTAGCTTACTTATTAGTCAATGGTAGATTCGTTTTGGAATTACTCTTGTAAATCTTGATTGTTAAGGATCTGAGATAATGATTTTCTTTTTACCGAGATTTTAAGTTGATTTGTGCTTTGCCCATGATGAGATTCAATTTCCTTTGGATTTTGTTTTTTGATAGAAAAATCCATTTGCATTGTCTCTGCATCAACTAGGCAACATCATAATTATTAGCTTTGTAGTAGTTCTGAATATTAGTTTTTGAGAATGTTTGTTTTCTAAAATTATTGTGACTTCAGATTTCAGGGACTAACAATTTTGCTAAAGTCATTGAGTTTCTAAGACGGCAGCTTCACTCCGACTCATTGGTAATCCTTCATTAATCAACATTATTCTGCGATTTGTTTTGAATCATTAGTGATGCTTAGTGAGTTCTGATGTTTATTTGAACCTTCCACTAGCGAAATAGAGCTATCAACTTGAATCTTTAGCAGGTTCACATCTTTTTTAACCTGTTCACTCTCATTTTGTGCTCGTTTTGAAGTTTATTTTAAGTGTTCATCTAGACTTTAGCTTACTTATTAGTCAATGGTAGATTCGTTTCGGAATTACTCTTGTAAATCTTGATTTATAAGGATCTGAGTTAATGATTTTCTTGTTACCGAGATTTTAAGTTGATTTGTGCTTTGCCCATGATGAGATTCAATTTCCTTTGGCTTTTGTTTTTTGATAGAAAAATCCATGTGCATTGTCTGTGGATCAACTAGGCAACATCATAATTAATAGCTTTGTAGTAGTTCTGATCATTAGTTTTTGAGAATGTTTGTTTTCTAAAATTATTGTGAGTTCAGATTTCAGGGACTAACAATTTTGCTAAAGTCATTGACTTTCTAAGACGGCACCTTCACTCCGACTCATTGGTAATCCTTCATTAATCAACATATTTCTGTGATTTCTATTGAGTCATATGTGATGCTTAGTGAGTTCTTATGTTTATTTAAACCTTCCACTAGCGACATAGAGCTATCAACTTGAATCTTTAGCAGGTTCACCATTTTTTAACCTGTTCACTCTCATTTTGTGCTCGTTTTGAAGTTTATTTTAAGTGTTCATCTAGAATTTAGCTTACTTATTAGTCAATGGTAGATTCGTTTTGGAATTACTCTTGTAAATCTTGATTGTTAAGGATCTGAGATAATGATTTTCTTTTTACCGAGATTTTAAGTTGATTTGTGCTTTGCCCATGATGAGATTCAATTTCCTTTGGATTTTGTTTTTTGATAGAAAAATCCATTTGCATTGTCTCTGCATCAACTAGGCAACATCATAATTATTAGCTTTGTAGTAGTTCTGATTATTAGTTTTTGAGAATGTTTGTTTTCTAAAATTATTGTGACTTCAGATTTCAGGGACTAACAATTTTGCTAAAGTCATTGAGTTTCTAAGACGGCAGCTTCACTCCGGCTCATTGGTAATCCTTCATTAATCAACATTATTCTGCGATTTGTTTTGAATCATTAGTGATGCTTAGTGAGTTCTGATGTTTATTTGAACCTTCCACTAGCGAAATAGAGCTATCAACTTGAATCTTTAGCAGGTTCACATCTTTTTTAACCTGTTCACTCTCATTTTGTGCTCGTTTTGAAGTTTATTTTAAGTGTTCATCTAGACTTTAGCTTACTTATTAGTCAATGGTAGATTCGTTTCGGAATTACTCTTGTAAATCTTGATTTATAAGGATCTGAGTTAATGATTTTCTTGTTACCGAGATTTTAAGTTGATTTGTGCTTTGCCCATGATGAGATTCAATTTCCTTTGGCTTTTGTTTTTTGATAGAAAAATCCATGTGCATTGTCTGTGGATCAACTAGGCAACATCATATTTAATAGCTTTGTAGTAGTTCTGATCATTAGTTTTTGAGAATGTTTGTTTTCTAAAATTATTGTGAGTTCAGATTTCAGGGACTAACAATTTTGCTAAAGTCATTGACTTTCTAAGACGGCACCTTCACTCCAACTCATTGGTAATCCTTCATTAATCAACATATTTCTGTGATTTCTATTGAGTCATAAGTGATGCTTAGTGAGTTCTTATGTTTATTTAAACCTTCCACTAGCGACATAGAGCTATTACCTTGAATCTTTAGAAGGTTCACCATTTTTTAACCTGTTCACTCTCATTTTGTGCTCGTTTTGAAGTTTATTTTAAGTGTTCATCTAGACTTTAGCTTACTTATTAGTCAATGGTAGATTCGTTTTGGAATTACTCTTGTAAATCTTTATTGTTAAGGATCTGAGTTAATGATTTTCTTTTTACCGAGATTTTAAGTTGATTTGTGCTTTGCCCATGATGAGATTCAATTTCCTTTGGATTTTGTTTTTTGATAGAAAAATCCATTTGCATTGTCTCTGCATCAACTAGGCAACATCATAATTATTAGCTTTGTAGTAGTTCTGATTATTAGTTTTTGAGAATGTTTGTTTTCTAAAATTATTGTGACTTCAGATTTCAGGGACTAACAATTTTGCTAAAGTCATTGAGTTTCTAAGACGGCAGCTTCACTCCGACTCATTGGTAATCCTTCATTAATCAACATTATTCTGCGATTTGTTTTGAATCATTAGTGATGCTTAGTGAGTTCTGATGTTTATTTGAACCTTCCACTAGCGAAATAGAGCTATCAACTTGAATCTTTAGCAGGTTCACATCTTTTTTAACCTGTTCACTCTCATTTTGTGCTCGTTTTGAAGTTTATTTTAAGTGTTCATCTAGACTTTAGCTTACTTATTAGTCAATGGTAGATTCGTTTCGGAATTACTCTTGTAAATCTTTATTGTTAAGGATCTGAGTTAATGATTTTCTTTTTACCGAGATTTTAAGTTGATTTGTGCTTTGCCCATGATGAGATTCAATTTCCTTTGGATTTTGTTTTTTGATAGAAAAATCCATTTGCATTGTCTCTGCATCAACTAGGCAACATCATAATTATTAGCTTTGTAGTAGTTCTGATTATTAGTTTTTGAGAATGTTTGTTTTCTAAAATTATTGTGACTTCAGATTTCAGGGACTAACAATTTTGCTAAAGTCATTGAGTTTCTAAGACGGCAGCTTCACTCCGACTCATTGGTAATCCTTCATTAATCAACATTATTCTGCGATTTGTTTTGAATCATTAGTGATGCTTAGTGAGTTCTGATGTTTATTTGTACCTTCCACTAGCGTAAATAGAGCTATCAACTTGAATCTTTAGCAGGTTCACATCTTTTTTAACCTGTTCACTCTCATTTTGTGCTTCGTTTTGAAGTTTATTTTAAGTGTTCATCTAGACTTTAGCTTACTTATTAGTCAATGGTAGATTCGTTTCGGAATTACTCTTGTAAATCTTGATTTATAAGGATCTGAGTTAATGATTTTCTTGTTACCGAGATTTTAAGTTGATTTGTGCTTTGCCCATGATGAGATTCAATTTCCTTTGGCTTTTGTTTTTTGATAGAAAAATCCATGTGCATTGTCTGTGCATCAACTAGGCAACATCATAATTAATAGCTTTGTAGTAGTTCTGATCATTAGTTTTTGAGAATGTTTGTTTTCTAAAATTATTGTGACTTCAGATTTCAGGGCTAACAATTTTGCTAAAGTCATTGACTTTCTAAGACGGCACCTTCACTCCGACTCATTGGTAATCCTTCATTAATCAACATATTTCTGTGATTTCTATTGAGTCATAAGTGATGCTTAGTGAGTTCTTATGTTTATTTAAACCTTCCACTAGCGACATAGAGCTATTACCTTGAATCTTTAGAAGGTTCACCATTTTTTAACCTGTTCACTCTCATTTTGTGCTCGTTTTGAAGTTTATTTTAAGTGTTCATCTAGACTTTAGCTTACTTATTAGTCAATGGTAGATTCGTTTTGGAATTACTCTTGTAAATCTTGATTGTTAAGGATCTGAGTTAATGATTTTCTTTTTACCGAGATTTTAAGTTGATTTGTGCTTTGCCCATGATGAGATTCAATTTCCTTTGGATTTTGTTTTTTGATAGAAAAATCCATTTGCATTGTCTCTGCATCAACTAGGCAACATCATAATTATTAGCTTTGTAGTAGTTCTGATTATTAGTTTTTGAGAATGTTTGTTTTCTAAAATTATTGTGACTTCAGATTTCAGGGACTAACAATTTTGCTAAAGTCATTGAGTTTCTAAGACGGCAGCTTCACTCCGACTCATTGGTAATCCTTCATTAATCAACATTATTCTGCGATTTGTTTTGAATCATTAGTGATGCTTAGTGAGTTCTGATGTTTATTTGAACCTTCCACTAGCAAAATAAAGCTATCAACTTGAATCTTTAGCAGGTTCACATCTTTTTTAACCTGTTCACTCTCATTTTGTGCTCGTTTTGAAGTTTATTTTAAGTGTTCATCTAGACTTTAGCTTACTTATTAGTCAATGGTAGATTCGTTTCGGAATTACTCTTGTAAATCTTGATTTATAAGGATCTGAGTTAATGATTTTCTTGTTACCGAGATTTTAAGTTGATTTGTGCTTTGCCCATGATGAGATTCAATTTCCTTTGGCTTTTGTTTTTTGATAGAAAAATCCATGTGCATTGTCTGTGGATCAACTAGGCAACATCATAATTAATAGCTTTGTAGTAGTTCTGATCATTAGTTTTTGAGAATGTTTGTTTTCTAAAATTATTGTGAGTTCAGATTTCAGGGACTAACAATTTTGCTAAAGTCATTGACTTTCTAAGACGGCACCTTCACTCCGACTCATTGGTAATCCTTCATTAATCAACATATTTCTGTGATTTCTATTGAGTCATAAGTGATGCTTAGTGAGTTCTTATGTTTATTTAAACCTTCCACTAGCGACATAGAGCTATCAACTTGAATCTTTAGCAGGTTCACCATTTTTTAACCTGTTCACTCTCATTTTGTGCTCGTTTTGAAGTTTATTTTAAGTGTTCATCTAGACTTTAGCTTACTTATTAGTCAATGGTAGATTCGTTTCGGAATTACTCTTGTAAATCTTGATTTATAAGGATCTGAGTTAATGATTTTCTTGTTACCGAGATTTTAAGTTGATTTGTGCTTTGCCCATGATGAGATTCAATTTCCTTTGGCTTTTGTTTTTTGATAGAAAAATCCATGTGCATTGTCTGTGCATCAACTAGGCAACATCATAATTAATAGCTTTGTAGTAGTTCTGATCATTAGTTTTTGAGAATGTTTGTTTTCTAAAATTATTGTGACTTCAGATTTCAGGGACTAACAATTTTGCTAAAGTCATTGACTTTCTAAGACGGCACCTTCACTCCGACTCATTGGTAATCCTTCATTAATCAACATATTTCTGTGATTTCTATTGAGTCATAAGTGATGCTTAGTGAGTTCTTATGTTTATTTAAACCTTCCACTAGCGACATAGAGCTATTACCTTGAATCTTTAGAAGGTTCACCATTTTTTAACCTGTTCACTCTCATTTTGTGCTCGTTTTGAAGTTTATTTTAAGTGTTCATCTAGACTTTAGCTTACTTATTAGTCAATGGTAGATTCGTTTTGGAATTACTCTTGTAAATCTTGATTGTTAAGGATCTGAGTTAATGATTTTCTTTTTTACCGAGATTTTAAGTTGATTTGTGCTTTGCCCATGATGAGATTCAATTTCCTTTGGATTTTGTTTTTTGATAGAAAAATCCATTTGCATTGTCTCTGCATCAACTAGGCAACATCATAATTATTAGCTTTGTAGTAGTTCTGATTATTAGTTTTTGAGAATGTTTGTTTTCTAAAATTATTGTGACTTCAGATTTCAGGGACTAACAATTTTGCTAAAGTCATTGAGTTTCTAAGACGGCAGCTTCACTCCGACTCATTGGTAATCCTTCATTAATCAACATTATTCTGCGATTTGTTTTGAATCATTAGTGATGCTTAGTGAGTTCTGATGTTTATTTGAACCTTCCACTAGCAAAATAAAGCTATCAACTTGAATCTTTAGCAGGTTCACATCTTTTTTAACCTGTTCACTCTCATTTTGTGCTCGTTTTGAAGTTTATTTTAAGTGTTCATCTAGACTTTAGCTTACTTATTAGTCAATGGTAGATTCGTTTCGGAATTACTCTTGTAAATCTTGATTTATAAGGATCTGAGTTAATGATTTTCTTGTTACCGAGATTTTAAGTTGATTTGTGCTTTGCCCATGATGAGATTCAATTTCCTTTGGCTTTTGTTTTTTGATAGAAAAATCCATGTGCATTGTCTGTGGATCAACTAGGCAACATCATAATTAATAGCTTTGTAGTAGTTCTGATCATTAGTTTTTGAGAATGTTTGTTTTCTAAAATTATTGTGAGTTCAGATTTCAGGGACTAACAATTTTGCTAAAGTCATTGACTTTCTAAGACGGCACCTTCACTCCGACTCATTGGTAATCCTTCATTAATCAACATATTTCTGTGATTTCTATTGAGTCATAAGTGATGCTTAGTGAGTTCTTATGTTTATTTAAACCTTCCACTAGCGACATAGAGCTATCAACTTGAATCTTTAGCAGGTTCACCATTTTTTAACCTGTTCACTCTCATTTTGTGCTCGTTTTGAAGTTTATTTTAAGTGTTCATCTAGACTTTAGCTTACTTATTAGTCAATGGTAGATTCGTTTTGGAATTACTCTTGTAAATCTTTATTGTTAAGGATCTGAGTTAATGATTTTCTTTTTACCGAGATTTTAAGTTGATTTGTGCTTTGCCCATGATGAGATTCAATTTCCTTTGGATTTTGTTTTTTGATAGAAAAATCCATTTGCATTGTCTCTGCATCAACTAGGCAACATCATAATTATTAGCTTTGTAGTAGTTCTGATTATTAGTTTTTGAGAATGTTTGTTTTCTAAAATTATTGTGACTTCAGATTTCAGGGACTAACAATTTTGCTAAAGTCATTGAGTTTCTAAGACGGCAGCTTCACTCCGACTCATTGGTAATCCTTCATTAATCAACATTATTCTGCGATTTGTTTTGAATCATTAGTGATGCTTAGTGAGTTCTGATGTTTATTTGAACCTTCCACTAGCTGAAATAGAGCTATCTACTTGAATCTTTAGCAGGTTCACATCTTTTTTAACCTGTTCACTCTCATTTTGTGCTCGTTTTGAAGTTTATTTTAAGTGTTCATCTAGACTTTAGCTTACTTATTAGTCAATGGTAGATTCGTTTCGGAATTACTCTTGTAAATCTTGATTTATAAGGATCTGAGTTAATGATTTTCTTGTTACCGAGATTTTAAGTTGATTTGTGCTTTGCCCATGATGAGATTCAATTTCCTTTGGCTTTTGTTTTTTGATAGAAAAATCCATGTGCATTGTCTGTGCATCAACTAGGCAACATCATAATTAATAGCTTTGTAGTAGTTCTGATCATTAGTTTTTGAGAATGTTTGTTTTCTAAAATTATTGTGACTTCAGATTTCAGGGCTAACAATTTTGCTAAAGTCATTGACTTTCTAAGACGGCACCTTCACTCCGACTCATTGGTAATCCTTCATTAATCAACATATTTCTGTGATTTCTATTGAGTCATAAGTGATGCTTAGTGAGTTCTTATGTTTATTTAAACCTTCCACTAGCGACATAGAGCTATTACCTTGAATCTTTAGAAGGTTCACCATTTTTTAACCTGTTCACTCTCATTTTGTGCTCGTTTTGAAGTTTATTTTAAGTGTTCATCTAGACTTTAGCTTACTTATTAGTCAATGGTAGATTCGTTTTGGAATTACTCTTGTAAATCTTGATTGTTAAGGATCTGAGTTAATGATTTTCTTTTTACCGAGATTTTAAGTTGATTTGTGCTTTGCCCATGATGAGATTCAATTTCCTTTGGATTATTTTTTTTGATAGAAAAATCCATTTGCATTGTCTCTGCATCAACTAGGCAACATCATAATTATTAGCTTTGTAGTAGTTCTGATCATTAGTTTTTGAGAATGTTTGTTTTCTAAAATTATTGTGACTTCAGATTTCAGGGACTAACAATTTTGCTAAAGTCATTGACTTTCTAAGACGGCAGCTTCACTACGACTCATTGGTAATCCTTCATAATCAACATTTTTCTGTGATTTGTTTTGAATCATTAGTGATGCTTAGTGAGTTCTTATGTTTATTTGAACCTTCCACTAGCGACATAGTGCTATCAACTTGAATCTTTAGCAGGTTCAAAGCTTTTTTAACCTGTTCACTCTCATTTTGTGCTCGTTTTGAAGTTTATTTTAAGTGTTCATCTAGACTTTAGCTTACTTATTAGTCAATGGTAGATTCGTTTCGGAATTACTCTTTTAAATCTTGATTGTTAAGGATCTGAGTTAATGATTTTCTTGTTACCGAGATTTTATGTTTATTTGTGCTTTGCCCATGATGAGATTCAATTTCCTTTGGCCTTTGTTTTTTGATAGAAAAATCCATGTGCATTGTCTGTGCATCAACTAGGCAACATCATAGTTATTAGCTTTGTAGTAGTTCTGATCATTAGTTTTTGAGAATGTTTGTTTTCTAAAATTACTGTGACTTCAGATTTTAGGGACTAACAATTTTGCTAAAGTCATTGACTTTCTAAGACGGCAGCTTCACTCCGACTCATTGGTAATCCTTCATTAATCAACATTATTCTGCGATTTTTTTTGAATCATTAGTGATGCTTAGTGAGTTCTGATGTTTATTTGAACCTTCCACTA
>CM051364.1:9226715-9295410 GCA_028015245.1 Cardamine occulta
AGAACCAGAATCACGCAGTATATCTTTCAAATTCGAACCCCAGTGATGGAGCATGGAACAACGAACTTCCCCAGATCAGTTTATCTTAGGTAATCGCTTAATGACGGAGTTGAATGTTTCCTGGTTCCTCAAGGCTTTTTCAGGAATCCTACTCTGCGACAAATTTTGCACACTAATAAACCAGATCTGTACCTTCATCAAGACAAACCTCATCTTTGTATGCCTTGTCCACAACTTTTTCTCACATGGGAGATCACGAAATCCATTAATCCATGGAACTCGCCAACCTTATCACCTCAAACAAGGTTTTCGGACATTTCATCAGCTTCTAGACATGGTGGTGTTGTTCTCCCACAGACGCTTTCCTCGCAACTCCGCAACCCACCGGCCAAAATTTCTAGGGCGTCGATGGGTCCTCCTGTCGAGCGAATTATATTACGGCTCGTGGTCAATCGACACGGGTAGTTCGATTCACGCCTATAACATTGAACTCAGTGTCGGCTTACACAGAGGGTGTGTCGACGACAATTAAATACTGCTGTAATGTCTACTTCATTTCCATGATTTCAGCAGCACTTAAACCCTCTTCAGCTTAGGCTTGAGTTCTTTACCATTCCTACATGATAAGATTGCATTTTACGGACTCAGTATTCTGAGCAACTTGAATGTCCAGCTTCTTAACATGAGAGCTCAATGATTTATATTTCCATCTGCTAAGTGTACAAAGCATCAATCTTCCCATTGAAAGCTATTATCATCTCCTGCTTGTCCGCCCAGCATCTGGCAATTAAAACCTTAATCCCATCTGCTCATTAGATACATGAGGCTTTTTGATAAAAAGGAAATCAAGTACGCATTTACTGAATCATTGATTGGACTCTAACTAAAACCGGTTCTAGAACTTGAATAACAACTTTAAAGCTAACCAACTCCCCCAAGTAAAAGCTATCTATTTCTAACACCCTAGAAACCAAATATCTTTTGCTAATCTATAAGCCTAAACATGCAATCTCTACAAGTTCGATAAGTTCATAAATTCACTAAACCAAATCTCTTTTTAATAGCTAATTTGCTCACATTAGGCTTTGATCAGGCTGTAAATTACACTCTTGCATCAATCTAGCAAACCAAAGATCCAGTTATTAGGTGATTAAGCTAAACTAGCATAGAGAACAACCCAGGTGAAGTAACTACTTAAACATGATATGAATTCCAACCAATCTCATCAATCAACACACATGAAACCTTTGATAACCTTCATCCTAACTATGAAACTACTAAGACATATCAAAGCAGAACAAAGACATGATTGAAATAGATATCATAAACTCAAAACAAAAAGGGGGTTCGAATTCGGAATACAAAGTGGCTCAGATCAGCCCCAAAAGCTATGAAAGATCTATGACAAAAATGATAAGTGCTGAATGAATAATTAAAGATAGATGTATTAGACCTAAAAACCCTAATATATAGGTTTCAACACCACTTGGGGTCTTCCTAATAATCTGAACTTCGGCTTAAGTTGTAATAATTGACTTTCAGTGGCTTCTCCACTGAAATGTCCCGTCGATTACACAAGGAGCGCAGAATCGACACAACCAGTCTGCAAACGCTAACTTCAATCTTCAGCTCCAAGTGTCCAGAAATGATCCAAAAATACTCCAAAAGCTCCAAATGTGCTAAAACCTGTAAAAGACTCTAAAAGGACTCTAAATGCATGTTAATGACTCGATAAATAATATATATCATGGCATAAAACCGTAAAACCATCACTCACTCAAAATCTTGAAGCATTTCTTGAGATGTTGAATACACTCGTCTCCTTTAGTGATTGACCAACATATCGTCAATATAGACTTCCATGGTCTTTCCGAGTTGCTTATCAAGCATCTTTGTCGATGTAGGCATTGATAAGTCGCTCCTGCCTTTCTTTAATCCAAAAAGCATCACAATATAACAATAAATCCTCGGTCCATGATGAACGTAAGTCTTTTCCTGCATCATCCGGATTCATCTTGATTTGGTTGTAACCGAAAACGCATCCATGAAACTTATTAGTTCATGCCCCACACGATTCAACCAATAGATCAATATGAGGTAGTGGAAAAGTATCCTTCGGTAAAAATCGATGCAAACTCTCCATTTTCCAATCTTTCTTGACCACTACAAGGTTGGTGAGCCAATCTGGATACTTTATCAATTAATTGAACCGCGCTCAAAAGTCTATCCACCTCATCATTTACTACCTTAGCTCGGTCCGAATCGAGGTTTTTATCTTTTGCTTTATCGGCTTAAAGCTCTGGTCAATATGCAGCTCATAGGAAATGATTGTACACTGCCCACTAGGGAATGCCGGACTCTTCGACGCCTCAAGGCTAGTTAATTGCGATTGATTTTTAGTCTATGACTTGAAAGATTGCAGCGATATTATACTTCTCGATCACCTTTAATTGTTCCAACTCAGTAATGCTGGAAACTTCACGCATCGATGATATAGGTTGAAGGTAATCCTTCATCCGATATATCCAAGGTGTTCCAAGGATTATGCTATACTAGCAGGTCGACCAAAAATGTAAACTATACAATTTTTGATACCCTAGCAGCGGAGTACATGTAACATAATCGCTCCTAGGACATTGACGCTTCGCTTATAAAGCAATGTGCGGAGCTGGTGGCCAACTGTATCCATCATGTTTATCCCCATCCTTGCAAAGTACTTTAGGAAAATGAGATCCATTGAACTTCCGGTATCATTCAAAACTTTGGAGACATCATAGTTCACCACATCCAAGGTTATTACCAACGTGTCATCATGCGGCTTTCAGATGTGCTGAGTATCAAACTCCTCAAAGGTTATCAAAGCATTGACCTTGACTACTCTTGGTTCCCTGCTTACTTCCATCACCGCGGGCTCGCTTATGTTTCTTGGATCGCCGAACCATGTCTTGGGCACAACTTCGATCCTCTAATAATTACATTGATTCTTCCTTCGAGGCCCTAGATGGGTGTGCCTCAAGTTTTGGTCCTTCTTCACGGCTCATAATAGTTACTGAGTTTTACTATCGTTTTATTGAATTTATAATTTTAATTATCTTTCTTTTCAAATTTTTTCATTTAGATATCTTCATCTACTACAATTTGCATAAGTTCCAAAAATTTCAAATAATTTTAGTGCTTAGATGCAAGGATCATAACTCGTAAGACAACAATTTCTAAATGGAACAGCAGATCAAGACTCATAACTATTAAATTACTAAAAGTTCCAAACTAATAATTTCAAATAATTTAGAAGACGAAACATCTGATAGAGAAAATTTTAAAAAAACAGCAGATCAAAACGCTCGATTTATAAAATTACCAAAATTGCAAAATTCATTAACCGTAAATTTAAACATAAATACCGAGGAGAACAAACTCAAGCGAAATCACAATTATTAAACGGCCGCAATAATTAGTGGTCGGGTCGTATTGTCTCTCCCTAGTTTATCCAAAAGTACCCTTTCGAGTAACTGAGCATTCTTTATAGTACCTCAACTCAATTGAGCTTTATCTCACCATCGAAATTTCCTCGCAGAAATCCCTACGCTACTTCATAGCCTGGAGGTTACAACGAGTGATGACTCCTTGCAGCTCCAAGTACCTGAAAGTAGCACTTGTATGCAAAAAGGCTTGCAACAAATGCAAAGAGACTAAATATCCTAAATGTCAAATAAATGCATAAATGATAAGAGTAATGCTTAAAACCTATGCTAAGTTGCAATAAAACAATAGTAAAAACATGCCAAAATGCAAATGTATCAAACTCCCCAAACTTATCCCCTTGCTTGCCCTCAAGCAAATATAAAGAATAAGACGAAAGGAGTAAGGTTGAAAGTGGGGACTCGAACCTAGCAAACTAAGCAGACCTCTGAAGTCTACACCACAGTTATTAGTTCTAGCATGCAAATCCCAACAGTTTTACTTAAAAAGCTTTAGCCATAGTCATCACATAGAATTCAACACTAAGACTCACCCAAAACAAGAATTCAAAGTAAACTATCCCTTTAACATTTATTAAGCACTAACTGGTGGATCATGATATGCGATAACTAAAACTCATTTGGTTGAGGGACAAGTTTTAAGAGATAAAAGTGATCTCTTCTTCCTCTAGTTTAAGCGCCAAGTATCAGGATCTCTCATTAAAAGGATTGAATTTTAAGAGAATGCTAAAGGTAAAGCCAACTGATGATCTCTCATACAGGAGGAGACTATCATCTACCCATGATCATCCAATGACTTCCCTAACTCTAAAACCTCAGAATTCTGAACCTAGCACTACCTTTTGGTTTTTAAAGATTTTCTTTCTTTTTCTATGAATCCAAGGATCGATCTTTCTGTTTTTCTTCTAAGGAGAGGGTGTTTCTACATTTTTTTCTTAAACTTCTAACGGATTTGGAAAAATTTTCTATTTTTTTCTGAAGACTTGACTCGACCACTTTTGGTCGAGTAAGCTACCCGAGTGGCATTGCTATATTTTTTTTCTTTTTATTTTCATGATTCAGAGCCAACTTTAATCTTTTTCTTTCAAATCCTTTACTACATTTTCTTTCGAACTACCCTCTCCAAAGGCATACATTTTTTTTTTTTTTAGCAAACTCTTTTCTTTCCCCAAACTCAAACCCAAAACCCATTCAAACCCCTTAGCCAAATCTGATTCAAAAAGTATGAACCAAAGACTACACGAGAGGTTATTTCTGTCGGCAAAACCTAACACTTTCACAATTCAATCCAAAATAGGCCTCACTTCTCTCACAATTGATATATTGGTCTGAAATGAAGTTTTTGGTTTGGTTTTGTGGAACTGTCTCAATGATGAAGACAACTACTTGGATTAGCAAGAGTGGTAAAAGGTGAAAGAAAAATCCAAGTATTTTGAGGTATCCATGAGTTTTAAGTTTTAGAGCATATCATGATAGCTTAAGTTTTCAAATTTAAAGTTCAAATTCATAGGGATAGATTTACAAGTCATAGCAAGTTTTTAACCAAGTGAGAGTGCTAAGTTCAATTCCAAGGAAGGTGCAGCCTTATGTTTCAAACTAAGGTGAATGCATAAGACAACTTATAACTATGGCACTGAAATCATATGTTTGGTTATTGCTTTAATTGGTTAACTCGTCATCATCCCCTATGCTAAATGCAACAATCCTAAGCAAATGCAACTACATGACACTCTGTTTTTGTGAAATCATTTTCTAAAAATTTTCAAATTTTATGGGTTTTAGATGCACATAGATGGATGCAAAATTTGAATTAAGAAAACAAAGAAAACATGTCAAATACATCTCTTAGACACTTCAAACTTAAATTACACATTCCCTCGTGTAATAAAAAATCAAAGGAAGCCTAAGACATTAAAAACAAAGAAAGACAAAAATATGCTATGGTATTTATAAGGGTGAGGGTGTGGTACCTCATCGGGGGGTTGGAGAAGTAGGAGTTGAGGTAGTCATCCATGGAATCGTGGTGTACGAGGACTCGGCTGGCTGACTCGAGCGACTAGATCGAGTGAGCTTTTGAAGGTCTACGCTGAAGCGAGGCGGTTTGGGTCTGATGGATCTTCTTCATCAACAGCTGGTCGTCGGATGGTGATATGATCCTAGGTGAGGATCAAGTCCCTGAATGCTCTCCAAGAGGTTGTGATGATCGGTGATAAGGTGAGTGATGCGGAAGAGATGAAAGGTGTAAGAATAATGAGTAGGATCCGATGGATCTTGGGGATTGTTGCGAAACTTCCAAAAGGGGATGGTGAACCTTGGACTTTCAGACTTGTTCTGTAAGTGGGTGAAGACCCCAGACGTGGTGAACAAGGGGTGGATCAAGTGAAACTTACTAGGAGTTGTGAAAGACCCTAAGACTATCGAACTTGCTTTGGGTGAGGATGAAGATCCCATCACAATAAGCAAGGAATGATCAAACAGGTTCCAGAGAGTTTGAGAATATGAAAAGAGTTTGATAAACTACAAATGAAGCATTACAAGAGTTTAAATCAGCCAAAGAGTAAAGGAGAGAATCTCGAGAATTATATAGCATTAAAAACCAAAGTTCGGAACAAAGAAAATGACTCTTCATGTCTTGGAGGTTTTGGCTGAATCTTCTTATTGGACTTGGGTTGCTTCAATTGGATAAGAGATAAAAGTGGGCTTAGGCTTTATCAAGAGGCTGATGAGTGAGTGATATGGCTTACCTCATTAAAAAACCTTATTTGGAAAACCCAATGGGACAAAAACCAAATGAAGGGAAAAAGAGGTAAGTCATATTACCTCTCTTGATAAATGTTTAGGTGGCTTGGATCACAACCAGTGTAGCTGGATTAGCACACACTAAACTGCCCGAGATGGTGTTGAGGAGATGTTGCAAAGTGGTCTTGAGCTTCTTGTTTAGACCGAGTGATAGGACCCGAGAAATGCATAAATCATCAGCTCCTTGTAGCTCCCGGTTCAAGCTGCTTCCTTGGATCCTCATTGTCATCTCCATGTTGCATTGGTTCCTCCTCCTTGCTAGCCATAGTCATATCATCCTCCCCCTTGAAAAGGATTTGACCTCAAATGTGTTTCTTCTGCAAAATAAGAAACCAAATCAGTAATATTAAAACTCGAACTTACATGGTACTTACCTTGGAGATCAAGCTGGTAGGCATTGTTGATGATTCTTCTTTTAGGTGAATTGAACCATTAATCCTTGGTGTCCATACTCATTCTCCAACCTCAAAGATCATCGTAAAATAATCAATGGGTTTCTTATGCTGCATTAAAACCTTTCTGATTCCAGTCCTCGCAAAGATATTGGACAAGAGAACTTCGAGGTCAGGTGGTTCCTTTTTTTTACCTGTAACGTAGTCAACACTTTTGGAAAAGAGCAAGCATATTATCACAGTCATTGAGTCAAATAAACAAGTATCATTTCGGACCCAATAGTTATCCTCATCATGTTCCTCTTTACTTGTGTCCTAAGACAAGAGTTTGGTTCCAAACGTTCCTTGAATAATCCAAACATTTTCTCAATGATTTCAATATATATTACACTCATACTCACAGCCCGTAAGTCATGAGAAACAAATCGAGAAAAAGAAATACTTACCTGAATAAGTTCCTTGTTGTGTTCGTGTTCATAAGTATCACAGTAAATGGGAGTGGTGTTGATCTGGGGGTTTTTCTTGGACCAGTATCATGAAGAGATTGACGCCATTGTCGCTTATCCTGGTCTTGATCAGGCGGCTTGAATCGCTTGTCTTCCTCTCTCTTTCTGTCCTCTCTCTTTTCAGTTCTTCTTGTATGTTTCAAGACTACCCTAAAACCTTTGTTTGGCTCTGTGACAGAGACAAGTTTAATTATATCTCATGATCAGGATAAATGATTCTTGGGAACAAAGATACTTACCTTGTCGAGTTCAAGTTCTTTGTCTCTGAGCATAGGCAATGCATCTGGTGGTTCATCTTTGAAATTGGAAGAAAATTTGACTGTGTTCCCATGTTTGCCAGCTTCCTGCAATGTCCTTAGTTGCATTTCTATTCTTTAATTCAAACATCTTTTTTCTTGTAAGCCTTAGGATCTATTGTTTTTATCCTAACAAGACAAAAAAGAAATTTCCATGTTAGTAATCAAGAAATCATCCATATGACCCGTTGTAATATTATCAAAGTTAAGCCCTTTAAAATTATTTTGATGCTGAAATGAAGTCCTTGTTTCTTCAGAACGATCATGGCATGAACTTGTATGGATTCTTCAGACTCCTTGTGAGGAAAAACTGCATAAGTAAATAGTTTCTTCCGCCAATATCAGCAAAGGTTTTGGGCACCCAAATCAGCTTGGTAGTTCTTGAGAGCTTCATTAATCCTTTGTCCTCTGTTTTTTGAATTTAACAAGAATCTTATTATCATATATCAGGATCACACTGTAGTCGTAGAAGTTATCAAAAGGAAGCTTCCGTGAGTTGTTTCCTAAAGACAAGTCCTGCAAAAATTTGTTAAGCTCACTCGGCGGCACCGGTGCAAGGTTAGATACACACGAGATTTTATCCAAAGAGACAAATATTTTATGATCAAAATATTCAGCATCATTAACCTTACTAACCATAGCTAAAAGATTAGATTTCTTACCTTGCTCTTGATTCTCCTTGGGTTTGATTTTGTCAAGGTTAAACTCATGAGCCGGCAATGGCACAAGAGTAGTCTTCTTTTCTTGAAAATGTTTAGAACTGACCATTGTACAATCTCGGGTTTTAATTGCTGGTCTAGCATCCGACGGTTTCTCCTTGCCATTGCACACATATAAGGTACCTGTAGCTTCCTTGGCACTTAAGGGAAAAATCAAGTGTATTATACTAGAAACTTCAACATTCAAAATAGGTTGCTTGAAACTACGAGTGAATGTGAAAATATTCCAATAATGAATAAACTCGCAATCTAAACTTACTTGATTACCACGCAAGATGTTTGGTAACATTTCAGCTTTGAAGAGGGTGAAATCTGATTCACAGGTAGCTGGTGCTGGACATGGTTTAGACACCACACAGTTTTCATAATTAATTTGCTCACATTTGTTATCTTGGAAAGCTTGTGAAGGGTTTGACACCTAATGTGGATTCTTCTCTTTTATGGTTCCTTCAGCTTTGTCATTCTCATGCTCCATAGTATGACCTGAATCAACATCCTTTGACAAGACCAAGTGCATTATACAAGAACTGGAAGTTTCTACACCTTGATTAACTACTTCACTACTTGAGTTTTGTGAGCTCAGTTTTGATCCTAATGAAGTGATATTCAGCTCGTGTTTTTCAGGGCAAGTGGCAATAAAATTTCCTTTCTTACGAGAGTCATAACAAGTAACTTCCTTGGATTTTGAAAGATTAGAGGACTTACATTGCTTTGGTTCACCGCTTGAGTCAAGTGATGGATTTAGGCTTTGCTTGTGAACCACGACTTGTTCAGTGGCCTTCTTGGGTTGAGATGTTAACTTAGCCTCCATTTGCTCATTTAGAACGGTCTTGGACACTTCTTTGGCTGAGGGCTGTAAGCTTTTTTCAGTACTAAAATCTTTCGTGCATACTTATTCCTCATTAGTTCCTTAAGATCTCTCCACGAGGTGATAGGGGCTCCTTGTAATTCCAACGATCATCAACCTCTTGCACCCACCATTTATAGGCTTCTCCAGTGAGTTGTCCAATTGCATGAGCTAATCTCTTTTCTTTAAGGATGCGGCTGTAGTGAAACCAATCGTCCATGTTTCTTTCCCACTCTAGGTAGTTTTTTTTTCCCGAAAATCTAAAGAGTTGAAGTTCATTAGCATATTGATAATCATAAATGACATAAAACGAGATTTTGGAGCGTGAGAGGTTTTCTGTGAGCTGCTCCATGTTGAGCTCGATGTGTTGTCTGGTGGCTTGGGTTTAATCTTTTGTTCCTCCTTTTTCGGTCATTGATGGATCTTTCTAGTTCAGCTCTCATCTCTGCTCTCATGGTTGCCATACCCTCGCTCATTATGGCTCTAAGGGAATCAAGGAGTTGTTTGTTGGAGTTTGAGGATTCCTCATCATCATTGCTGGTTCCCACCATGGTACCTGTTCAGATTCAAACAAGTAACAAGTAAAAATGCCCAAAGAAACACAACAAATAAAAACTCAGCAAGCTTTCTAGAATCCTAAACGACTGTTTGACTTGGTCGAACAGAATAAATTATCAAAACACGTTCAAAAATTTTAGAAACAGTTTTCTAAAATACTAGATTCATTTTTAAAACAGATCCAACCGATCTCACGATTTTAGCAATTAAAACGGATTTATGAAAATCAAAACACTGAAAATCGCAGAAATCTTTTTCTCGAAAACACTTGAAGATGATCGGTCAGATTAAAATATCAAATTGTGTCCAAAAATTCTGACATCAATTTTCACAGAAACTAGACTCATGTTAAAAACAGATTCAACAGATCTCACGATTTTATCAGACAAAATGAATTTATGAAAATTCCAACAGTCAGCAGACAAAACAGATCGGCATGTGAAAAGGTATAACAGATCGGAAAAGATACAACCTGGCGTGGAGTCAGCTCTGATACCACTTGATATGATCCTAGGTGAGGATAAAGTCCCTGAATGCTCTCCAAGAGGTTGTGATGATCGGTGATAAGGTGAGTGATGCGGAAGAGATGAAAGGTGTAAGAACAATGAGTAGGATCCGATGGATCTTGGGGATTGTTGCGAAACTTCCAAAGGGGATGGTGAACCTTTGGACTTTCAGACTTGTTCTGTACGTGGGTGAAGACCCTAGACATGGTGAACAAGGGGTGGATCGAAGTGAAACTTCCTAGGAGTTGTGAAAGACCCTAAGACTATCGAACTTCCTTTGGGTGAGGATGAAGATCCGATCACAATAATCAAGGAATAATCAAACAGGTTCCAGAGAGTTTGAGAATATGTGATGTGATCCTGGGGGAGGATCACGTCCCTGAATGCTCTCCAAATGCTAGGTGAAGTCTTTGAAGCAAGGAAACCCTCCGATGAACTGGTTTGATGATGATTGGCGAGTGAGAAGGGGAACAGATCGGTTCAGATGGATGAGTAACCACGAAAATGGATTGAATGAAACTTCTAAGAGTTGCGAATCACTCTTAGACTATCAGGGTGTTTGTAGTGCAAGGAGATTTCCGAATACACTAATCAAACATGATCAAACAGTTTCAAAGATGATTGAGAATAAGAAAGGTTTGATAAATCTGAAAAGAAAGAGAATACAAGTACTTATAGAGTTTCAGATACTTAGAACTAAAATACATAGAAAATAGATAATACTTAATGAAGCAAAGCTGATCATTAAGTGTACAAAGACCAATGCAAGTGAACTCTTCATCTTCAAAGTGGTGAGAATATGGAGTGAATGGAGGGCTTGGTTTCATCAAGAGGAAATGATAAAGAGTGTGTGGGCTGGCCTCATTAAAAACCTCTCTTGGAAAACCCATTGGGACAAAACCAAGAGGAGGGAAAAAGAGTACAAGTCCACACACCTCTTGATGAATGCTTAAGTGGCGTGAATCACAATCAAGGTGACTGGATTAGCACACTCAAGTCGGCCCTGAATATGGTGTAAGAGAGTGTAGAATGCTTGATGGAATCTTGCTTGCTTGGATCAAGTCATCGGACCAAGGGGCACATGTAGATCTTTGTCGTTGGCTTCCTTGAGTTCATGTTGCTTTGTGGCTTCCCCTTTAGCTTCCTTAAGCTCTGGTTCTAGCTGCTCCTCCATCTCCTTAGCTCCCTTAAGCTCTGGTTCAAGCTGCTCCCCTATCTCCTTAGCTCCCTCAAACAGGCTGCTGGTTAGGATCTCATCATCCTCTCCCACTTGAGAAGGATTTGACCTCAAATCCGTTTCATCTGCGCAAAAAGGAACTATATCAGTTATATTGAAGCTTGAACTTACGTCAGACTTTACCTTTAAGCAGCAAGTTTTGTAGGCATTGATCTTTGTGTGGGCTGGAAAACGTCCTCTCTTCATTTGAATCCTAAAAATTCCACCAGGGTCAAAGATCAGTTGGCATTGCCTTTTCTTTGCGTGCTGCTCGTTTAAATACATCATCAGTTCAAGATCAGCTTGAACAAATATCTTCTTAAGCCAAACATGGTAGAGCCATAATTTTGGTGAATGAAGGTGCAACTCTTTGTCCTATATACCCTGTGCTTTCACAACAATAACTTGGAACACAAGATCAAACACATCAAATGCAAACTTCTCTGTTTCAGCAAACATTTTATTACTTAGATCATCTAAAATAAAATTCACATGTTCAGCATGATCATCTAAGTGTTTATTAAAATTCAGACAGCTATCATAGTAAACAATCTCTCCAAAGAACAGTTCAGCATCATTCGAAGTAGTAGCAGCAGTAGTGAATTTATCAATACTCATCAAAACAGAATTAATCAAGAAGTAACAAGGGTTCCACGTTTCATGTTTATCAAATAGGAAACCTTTTCATTTAAAGAACTGTCCAAGGATAAATTTCTCACTAGATTGAAACATATCTAGCAAATTATCATTAAAAATAGAAAGAATTGCATACCTTGGAATTATTGCATCAACCACAATAATTTCCTTACCTTGTTTGTTTCGGTTGGCCATGAGGAAAAATTTTAAATAGGGATCCTGGATCAGATATTTATCTGATGCTCCGTTCGACGGATCAATGGGAAAATTCATTCTTTGATCATCAAGGAGTTATTGACACTTCCTGCATCCATTGATGAAGTTTTGAGCAGAGCGAGTGCTTCTCCTTGGATGTGAATTTGTGAATGAAGTTCTGGTCGTTCTGTGTCACGGACTGGAAGTAACAAGTCACGAGATTCTTCTTTTTGAACGACACTTCTGAAATCCTGGAAATTACAAGATATCTCACTCGGCAGCACCGGTGCAAGGTTAGTAAAGCTCAAAAGAGTTTCTCTATAGACAAACTTACGCACATGTGGTTTAGAGAGTAATGTTTGTTTCATCTCACCAGCCTTTGCAGAGTTAGAGTGAATAGTTATAAGTTCCTTGCTAGGCATATTTTCTTTTTGAACTGTGAGGACCTTTGGAATTTGTTGCAGCTTGTCACACATGTGATGCTTCTCAGTTTCTGCATGCCTAGAGCTCGAACTAGCTTTTCTTCTCATTACGTCCAGGTTGTTCTGGGTGGTTGATAACTCCTTTGGACCTTCTGTGGTGTCCTTATGATCCTGCAAATGAGAAGAATGCTTACTCGGAGATGGTAGCTCCGGTGCAACGTTAGTTAAACTCATAGGAGTTTCTTTATCAATCGCAAGAATCTTTTCTTTTGGAGGAAGAGAGTTTAGAGATTCACTTACAAACTGTCTTACTCTTTGCTTTACGATGAGCTGATCTTCTTGAATCTCATGTGGTGTCATCGAAACCAGATGGATCTTTGCCTCTTTGTACTTGAATGAATATTGGTTTTGTGACCATCATAGATTGCTCTTCGCTCATTCTGCCATGATTCTCCAAGAAGGATGTGACAGGTTTCCATTGGTTGAACATCACACAGAATCTCGCTTTCATACTTTCCAATGGTTATGGAAATCTTCACTTGGTGGCTCACTCTTAATCTGTAATCTTCATCGAGCCATGGATGCTCCTTCACTGTCAGTCCAAGAGTGATATTGTTGATCGCGCGGCAATCGACACACATCCTCCAGCTTCCATCTTTCTTTGGGACGAGCAAGACGGGCACGGCACATGGGCTCATACTCTCGGATATGTCCTTTCTCCATGAGCTCGGTGACTTGTTGTTGAAGCTCCTTAGTCTCTAGAGGATTGGTTCTGTAGGCGGGTTTGTTGGGAAGAGAAGCTCCGGGTGTGAAATCGATTTGGTGTTCAATGCCACGGATTGGCGGCAAACCTTGTGGAGGTTCTTCCGGGAAAAAATCTTGAAACTCCTGTAACAGAAACTGAATTTTGCTAGGGATTTCCTGCACTGTTTGGTTAGTTTTAAGACATTATTTAAACACAAAAAGTAGGGATGGCGGATAACTTCCTTGTTGAGGCTTGATCATAAGATTGGTCGGTTGTTTGAGCTTCGATTCGGAAGTGATCTTGTTTTTCTTCAAAGCGATCTGGTCTAGATGAACCTCTTGTGGTGTTAACGGTACGAGAATGTTCCTCTTGCCCTTGAACTCAAAGGTATACCTGTTGGTGAACCCATCATGCATGACTTTATGATCAGATTGCCAAGGTCTTCCAAGTAGTATATGCCCAGCATCCATCGGCAAGATATCACATAGGACTTCATCTTCATATTTTCCGATAGATAAAGGAACTAAGACCTGATGCTTAACTTCCAACTCTCCTCATCATTAAGCCATTGTAATTTGTAAGTCGTAGCTCTCGTAATGAGCGGTAGTCCAAGGTTTTGCACCATGGACTCACTCTCAACATGCGGACAACTTCCCCCGTCGATCACTAAGCTGCAAACCTTTTCTTTTACTAGAAATCGAGTATGGACTAGCTTCTCCCGTTGCTCCTTTTTCTAGAACGTAACATGCAGCTTAACACTCCTCCTTGTGACTAAGAGTTGTCCTCCAGTTGGCATTGCAACATGCTCTTCTATAGACTCAGCTTCCGAATGTTCTTCTTCCGATTCTAGCTCTCCATTGGCTTGGATGACTATGGTTCGTTTATTGGAGCAGGCGTTCAATAATGACCAAAACCCTTACACTTGAAGCATTGTATTTCCCTGGTCTTGGTGCTTGAACCCTTATCAATGCCCTTAAGACGTGGCTCTTCTGTCCTAGGCTTAGAAAGCGCTGGTGGTCCTTGATAGGTTTGTCGCCTCGGTTTGGCTGACTCTTGTGGAAACATAACCGGTCTAGGGTTCCTCCTCTTAAGTTGTTTCTCAAAGAAGTTAGCTGGATGAGGAAGCTGTGCCATTTGCACATAATGGTGTACTTCAGGCCGATCCATAATTTCCCTATTAAGGCCGCCCATAAATCTGGCCATAGTAGCTTCTCCATCTTCTCGGATATCAGCTCTAAGCAACAAAGTTTCCATCTCCTTGTAGTATTCTTCCACGGACTTACTTCCTTGAGATAGATTCCTCAGCCTTAGATGCAACTCTCTATGATAATGACTAGGTATAAATCTCTTCCTCATAATAATCTTCATTTGATTCCAAGTTTCAATAGGAAGATCTCCAACCCTTCTCCTTGAAGTTACTAGCTGATCCCACCAACTTAAGGCATAATCCTTGAATGCTGTTGGAGCTATCCGTACCATGTGGTCTTGAGTGAATTCTCTGCCGCAAAAGAAGATCTCAATCTTTTTCTCCCACTCTAGATATTCTTCCCGATTGTAAGTTCCACGGCAAGATGGACTCTCGATTTTTAGGCCGGCTACAGGCTCTCGGGATTGAGTTTGATTGATCCTAACGGGCTGTTCCTCTCTTGGTCGTCTTCTTCTTGAATGATGTGTTCTAGAGGAGTGACTATAGTACTGCTCAGCCTCAGAAGGTTGTGATTGCCTCCTAAATCGGTCGTTGATGGATCTGTCGAACTCAGCTCTCATCTCTGCCCTCATGGTTGCTATACTCGCTCATCATTGCCTTAAAGGAGTCAAGAAGTTGCTTGTTGGAGTTAGCGGATTCTTCTTCACCATTGCTGGTTTCTGCCATGGTACCTGATCAGATTGAAACAAAATAACAAGTAAAATGCCCAACAGATAACACAACAACAATACAAGATAAGCTTGCTTGGAGTCCAAGAGACAGTTTAATTTGATCGATTCAAATAAAATGTTCAAACACGTTCCAAAAATTCTAGAAACAATTGTCTAAAATACCTGACTCATTTTAGAAACATATCCAACCGATCTCACCATTTTAGCAGTGAAAACGGATTTATGAAACTTAAAAACACTGAAAATCGCAGAAAATCTCTTCTCAAAATCACTTGAAGATGATCGGTCAGATTAAAATATCAAATCGTGTCCAAAAATTCCGAAATCAATTTTCACAGAAACTAGACTCATAATATGTGCTTTGAAAACTGATTTCACGATTTTATCTATTACCAAAAATTTATGAAAATTCTGACAATCAACAGGTAAATCGATTCAAAGGTTATGAAGAATATGAAAGGGTATAATCGATTTGAAAAGACACAACCTGAGATGGAGTCTGCTCTGATACAACTTGATGTGATCCTGGGGGAGGATCACGTCCTCAATGCTCTCCAAATGCTAGGTGAAGTCTTTTGAAGCAAGGAAACCCTCCGATGAACTGGTTTGATGATGATTGGCGAGTGAGAAGGGAACAGATCGGTTCAGATGGATGAGTAACCACGAAAATGGATTGAATGAAACTTCTAAGAGTTACGGAATCACTCTTAGACTATCAGGGTGTTTGTAGTGCAAGGAGATTTCCGAATACACTAATCAAAACATGATCAAACAGTTTCAAAGATGATTGAGAATAAGAAAGGTTTGATAAATCTGAAGAGAAAGAGAATACAAGTACTTATAGAGTTTAAGATACTTAGATCTGAAATACATAGAAAATAGATAATACTTAATGAATCAAAGCTGATCATTAAGTGTACAAAGACTAATGCAAGTGAACTCTTCATCTTCAAAGTGGCGAGAATATGGAGTGAATGGAGTGGGCTTGGTTTCATCAAGAGGAAATGATAAAGAGTGTGTGGGCTGGCCTCATTAAAAACCTCTCTTGGAAAAACCCATTGGGACAAAAACCAAGAGGAGGGAAAAGAGTACAAGTCCACACACCTCTCTTGATGAATGCTTATGGCGTGAATCACAATCAAGGTGACTGGATTAGCACGCCAAGTCGGCCCTGAATATGGTGTAAGAGAGTGTAGAATGCTTGATGGAATCTTGCTTGCTTGGATCGAAATCATCGGACCAAGGGCACATGTAGATCTTTGTCGTTGGCTTCCTCGAGTCCATGTTGCTTTGTGGCTTCCCCTTTAGCTTCCTTAAGCTCTGGTTCTAGCTGCTCCTCCATCTCCTTAGCTCCCTTAAGCTCTGGTTCAGCTGCTCCCCTATCTCCTTAGCTCCCTCAAACAGGCTGCTGGTTAGGATCTCATCAATATGAAAAGAGTTTGATAAACTACAAATGAAGCATTACAAGAGTTTAAATCAGCCAAAGAGGAAAGGAGAGAATCTCAAGAATTATATAGCATTAAAACCAAAGTTTGAACAAAGAAAATGACTCTTCATGTCTTGAGGTTTCGGCTGAATCTTCTTATTGGACTTGGGCTGCTTCACTTGGATAAGAGATAGAAGTGGGCTTAGGCTTTATCAAGAGGCGGATGAGTGAGTGATATGGCTTACCTCATTAAAAACCTTATTTGGAAAACCCAATGGGACAAAACCAAATGAAGGGAAAAAGAGTGTAAGTCATATCACCTCTCTTGATAAATGTTTAGGTGGCTTAGATCACAACCAGTGTAGCTGGATTAGCACACACTAAACTGCCCGAGATGGTGTTGAGGAGATGTTGCAAAGTGGTATTGAGCTTCTCTTGTTTAGACCGAGTGATAGGACCCGGAGAAATGCATAAATCTTCAGCTCCTTGTAGCTCCGGTTCAAGCTGCTTCCTTGGATCCTCATTGTCGTCTCCATGTTGCATTGGTTCCCCCTCCTTGCTAGCCATAGTCATATCAGATGGTAGGTCTCTTCTGAGCCGACTCGAGTAGTCTACTCGTGTGACTAAGTCGAGTGGGTTGAGAGTGGGGCTGTTCATCTTCTTTTGAAGTTAGGGTTTGGATATAAAGCCTTCTCCCCCCCCACGTGTGTCTTCAATTGAGGATCAACGTCTTGGTTGACTCGAGCTTGCATGGCATTGATGATGGGTGAAGGAGTGAGTCCTTGCCAAGCTTCTTGCGTCGTGTGGAGGGTAAAGGGGTGCTTGGGGTCGCTGACTAATCTGCAGTTCCTTAACACTTCTTGTGAGGTCGTTACCGCTGAGGTAAGTTCTTTGACCTTGCCTTTAAGTTTCTTGATGGTCTTGTCTTACCATTTAGACCATCGCCTAGATAATGTCAACTTCTTACTCACCATTCCCAAGTTGGTGCAAACTTCCTCATTGAAGTCATACCTCTCAGGCTCAGAATAGATTCCTCCACTTCGCTACAGCATCTCTCCCGAACTCTAGTCATGTAGAGGAGGTGAAGAGGTGGATCAAAATCAACACTTTCTCCTTCAAAGGAGCTTTGGCATTTCTTGGCATGGTAGGAGGACTTTGGCTTTCTTCATCAAAGGTGCGAAGTTGTAGACATATTGGTCATCAACCATACTGGCCTAGTATGCAAGAGCTTTGAAGATGAGCGATGTCTAACCATTGAGGTTCAGACTTGTCACCATGGTTATGTCTATCCCACAAAGTAGTAAAATGGGCGCTACTAATCCCCTATGGTGATGTCTCCTTCTTTGTTCATCCTGTGGAGTTTAGGAAGCATATGCCTTGTATGAAGTAAGATTTGTGAGTAGGATTTCAGCATTCCCAGCACCATTCCTATCTCCTTTCATGATAATCCCGCTTTTCCATATCCTCGTTTAAGCTTATAGAATGAAGTCTTTCGAGCTGAATCCATCATTTGCAGTTCTTGGTCATTAACTGCACCGGTATTTTCTTAGCTAAAATGGTACTTGCCATGATTCGGTGGAAATACCACAAAGAAGGATTCCTTATGTCGGAGCTTTTCACCGAGAAGTCTTGAAGGGTGTTCTTCCTCCTAGAGTTTTCCACAACTTCATAAGCTGTTGCTTTGAATCTGGCTCTATTCCTGAACCTTCCTCAAATTAAAACATTGTGTTGATCTGCTTGAAACTCAATGTATGAGAGAGCCCATCCATCTTGAAGTAAATAAACTTGTGACTGCCATCCGTAGTCATGCTCCTATGGTCTGCGTGGGCGTACCTTCATAGTCGATGTAAATTGGCATGTCTCGCTCGCAAGTAGGGAAGTGGTAAGTCATGAGGACTTGGAGATTGGCTGCTCTGAGTAGGCTTGTCACCTCGCCTGTGATTCCCGGGGCTTCCATTGTCACAAAACGAGGATATCTTGTTCCGTGAAACCTCATTGACTTTAGGGTGAATGGAGTTATCTTCTGCTTCCTCCGATGTAATGGTTGTTGCTCCTTTGTTCCTTGTTTCTATCTTTCTTTCAATAACTTCTTCAGACCCACTCTCCGTGACAGCTCGGGAGCTCTGACCACTTCTCCCTTTCTCGCCATGGAAGCCTTGCATTGTATGGGCTTCTTGTCATGAGATTCATCTTCTAAGGCAGGGATTTCGCGCCTAGCTCGCAACATGTTTCGTGCTATGGTTGCAGCTGATGTTTGCCCTGCTTTTCCTGAAAATAGATACAAGATTTTGAAAAATTTAGCAAAAGGATAAGTGGTTGGTACCAACTCGAGTGAGCTACTCGAGTGGATCATTCGAGTAGCTTGCTCGAGTGCTGCAGGAAACAGATGAATCGTAACAGTATGGAATGGAACTTCATGACTCGAAATGAATAAAGAGGGGGTTATCAGCAATGCCTTCCGTGGTGCAGCAGTATATCGTTCATAAGAGATAGGCAAGATTTTTATGGTAGCTTTTGTACAAATCATAAAAAAAATTTAACGGGGAAAACGCATGAAGAAAGTTTTAAGAACCCAGTTTATTGATTTAAAGACAAAAATCGCATGAACTTTTTCAGAAAAGTTTTAGGATGAACTCCAATCAGATTTTCATGAAATTCTGGAAAATAGAACACTTTCTGGATGAATTTGCCTCTTCTAGACATGATGACTTAAGAGTTTTTTGGAATGAATTCAAAGATAAATTTCAGCAAAAGTTTTAAAATTTTTTGTGAGAAGTAAACGAGATCGGAGATGAGAAAGTGAAAAATGTGACTTTAATCAACTTCAAGCACTGTGGTCGAGTAGGTGCAGTAGGGAGGAATGGATAAGGTTAGATGAGTGGCCAAGATTAAAATTTTAGATTTCATAGATTTTCAGATAGAACCTGGGCCACTCGACCGTGGGGTCGAGTGGTTTACTCGAGTCCCGTGGTTCGAAAGTGATGTACTCGATCGCTATGGGATTTCCTTGTTTCGACCTCACCGAGCTTCCCGAGACATCAAAACACTAAATAGAAAAAACATTAAAATACCGGAAACTAAGAAAACTTAGAATGAAAAAAATATTTACAGGATAAGCATGGGACTTCCTCCCAAGTGAGCTTGTTTTAAGTCTCTTAGCTTGACTTTCATTTGTTAGGCTTCTAACATCACCCACATCGAAAGTGGTGTGTCGACGGTATGCCTTTATCCACAGTGAATTCTCTGCCTTCAGGGTCCAACAAGGTGATTGCTCTATATGGTAAAACTTCTTTTATGCGGAATGGGCCTGACCACCATGACTTCAACTTGCCAGAAAAAGTTTGAGTCTGAATTGAATAGTAACACCCGATCTCCTCGCAGTGAACTCTTTTGCTAGATCATTTTGTCATGGAAAGCTTTTGTTCTTTCCTTATAAACCTTTGAGCTTTTGTATGCATCAAGCCTTATTTCCTCTAACTCGTGCAAAGTTACCTTCCTCTTTTCTTGAGCTGGTAAGAGATCAAGATTTAACATTTTTGTAGCCCAGAGTGCTTTGTACTCTAACTCCACAGGCAGATGGCAAGATTTTCCATATAGTAGCTGAAAAGGAGTTCATCCTATAGCGGTCTTGTATGATGTCCTGTAAGCCCACAGAGCATCATCAAGGTTAGGTGCCCAGTCTCTTTTCGAAGTTCCCACCACTTTGGCTAAAATTGCTTTGATCTGCTTATTGGACACTTCGACTTGACCACTTATCTGAGGGTGATAAGGTGTTGCAACCTTATGTCTCACCCCATGCTTTCTCAGAATATTCTCAAATTGCTTATTGATGAAATGGGATCCTCCATCACTTATCACAACTTTGGGAACTCCAAACCTGGGTAATATGATTGATTTGAATATCTTCAAGACAACCTTAGCGTCGTTGGTCGTTGATGCTATTGCTTCGACTCCATTTGGAGACATAGTCAACTGCTACCAAGATGTAGCTGTTTCCATGAGATGGGGGTTGAAAGGACCCATGAAATCAATTCCCAAAAGAATCAAATACATCCACCTCCAAGATTGGATCCTCGAGGCATCTCCTATCTCTTTCTCATATTACCCATCCACTGGCCTACGCCACATTGAACGCTGCAATTCTCGGTGTCTTTAAACATCATTGGCCACCATAGACCTGCTTGAAGGCTCTTCTGAGTTGTCGTGATAGTGGGACACTGCCCTCCGTATGTGGAACCATGACAATGTTCAAGGACTCCTCACCTCTTCTTCAACAATGCATCTTCTGAACACACTATCTGCCCCCTTTTGTAAAGGTAAGATTCGTCCCAGAAATAGTGATTTGCATCCCTATATAACTTTTTACTAGCCATGGCATCAAGGTGCATAGGTTTATGGCCGTTTGCCTTATAATTTGCTAAGTCTGCGTACCAGGGTGATTTATAATGACTTGACTCGACTGCCTTACTCGAGTGAGTTGCTCGAGTGATGCACTCGAGTGAATTACTCGAGTGGCCATGTCGAGTCGCGTGTTGAGTTAAACTTCCTACAGACATAAGTTGTTCTTCAGGCATGGAGTCATTCATTGGTGCCGGGCTATCAATTCGCATTCTTGAGAGATGGTCTGCTACTCTATTCTCGATACCCTTTTTGTCAACTATCTCCAAGTCATATTCTTGCATAAGGAGGATCCATCTAAGAAGTCTTGGTTTAGTGTCCTTCTTGGCATAGATGTGACGTAGTGCAACATGATCCGTGTATCGTTACCTTCTCGATCCACCAAATAACTTATAAACTTCTCTATGGCGAACACGATAGCGAGCATCTCTTTCTCTGTTGTTGCATATCTCCCCTGAGCTTCATCTAAGGTTCTGCTTGCATAATGGATAACATGAAACTTCTTGTCGATTCGCTGACCCAAAACTGCTCCTACTGCATAGTTTGAAACGTCACACATTATCTCAAATGGATAACTCCAGTTTGGGGCTTAGATGATTGGGGCTGATCCTAAAGCTTCTTTAATCATGTGGAAAGCCTTCAAACAGTCAGCGTCGAAAATAAATTCGGTCTCCTTGCTCAGTAGTCGTGTGAGGGGTCTTGCTAGATTAGAAAAATCCTTGATGAATCTTCGTAGAATCCAGCATGGCCTAGGAAACTCCCCGACGTCTTTGACTGTCTTTAGAGGTTGCAGTTGCATCATTACTTGGACTTTTGCTCTATCCACCTCAATGCCCTTCTCCGAGATCTTATGTCCGAGGACAATCCCTTCTGTCACCATGAAGTGGCATTTTTCCCAATTCATAACCAGATTTGTCTCCTCACATCTAGTCAGCACCTCGCACAAATTCAACAAACAGGAGGAGAAGGAGGAGCCATACATGGAAAAAATCATCCATGAAGACTTCCACCATCTTCTCTATTAAATCCGAAAAGATAGAGGTCATACACCTCTGAAATGTTGCAGGTGCATTGCATAGCGAAGGCATTCCTCTATAAGCTAAAAGTCCCATAAGGACAAGTAAACGTGGTCTTTTCTTGGTCATTGGGGTGTATGGGAATTTGAAAGAAACCACTGTATCCATCAAGGAAACAGTAATATGGGTGGTTGGCAAATCTTTCAAGCATTTGGTCTATGAATGGCAATGGAAATGATCCTTCCTAGATGCAGCATTTAACCCAGATAATCGATGCACATGCGATGACCTATTATTGTTCTAGTTGGAATCAATTCATCCTTATCAGTTTTAACAACAGTGATTCCTCCTTTCTTACATAGGGGATACCCAAGTACTGTCGGAAATTGGATAGATTATCCCAGCATCTAAGAGTTTAATGATTTCCTTTTTTACTACTTCTTTAAGGTTGGGGTTTAGACGTCTCTGGTGCTCTACACTAGTGTGTGTTTCATTCTCAAGATGGATTCTATGAGTGCATAAAGAAGGTAAAATTCCTTTTATATCATCAAGAGAGTAACCTATAGCTTTTCTAAATTTCCTCAACTCGTTCAGCAAAAGGCTTAATTCCTCAGGTTTCAACTTATCATTCACTATTACGGGATAAGTGTCATTTTTACCTAAGAATGCGTACCTTAGCCCTTCTGGAAGTGGCTTGAGTTCGACAGTCGGTGCTTTAAGTTCAGACCACTCGGATGGTTCGATGTTGTGTGACTTGGGTGGGCAATCGAGTGAGTCAATCAATTGCTGTTTCCTCTCAGCCGACTCGAGTAGCCTACTCGAGTGGACCGATCGAGTGACTTCCTCCAGTGCTGCGATTTCCTCAAGTTTCCCCAGCGTTTCGACTGTATCTTCTGCTCCTGCTTGTTGAGGTGTATTTAGAATTCCTTCATAAAAAAATGCCTCAGGATGTACATGCCTTCCTCCGTTATGCGTAGTCAATGCTGTCTTCAAGTGATCCTTTTCAACTATCTCTTCAAAGAATCCTGCTGCCAAGTCCTCTATCTCTCCTATTCCAAATACTTGAATGTGAGGTTGCTTCATTGCGTTTCGATGTTGAATTGTATAACTTCTTTTCCCAACTTTAGATCAATGGTGCCATTCTTCACCTCAATCAATGCTCCAGCAGTTGCCAAGAATGGTCTTCCCAGAATCAGTGGGTCTTGGGGTTCTTCGTTCATTTTGAGAACCACGAAGTCAGTAGGAACTTTGATGTGCCCTATTCTAACGGGAAGATCTTCTAGCAACCCATGTCGATGACAGACAGATCGATCTGCTAATACCAAGGAGATATTGCTGGGACAAAATCTGGTATACCCTAGTCTTTTTGCAACAGATAGCGGCATGAGGCTTACTGATGCTCCTAGGTCACACAAGCAGTTGTTGAAAGTGCGAGAATCGATTGAGTATGGTAGCGTGAATGAGGCTGGATCTTGAAGCTTTTCCTTGCATATTATCTGCTTCTGTATGATGGCGCTGCATTGATGAGTGAGAAGTAGCATACCTTGAATTTCTTTGGTTTTCTCCTTGACTAAATCTTTTAAGTATTTCTGAGCTGGAGGTATAAGTATTAGAGCTTCCATTTGAATTTTTATTACACAAGGGACTGTAATATTACACAAGGTGCTACATAACAGGCGGGAATAGTTTGATAACATTGCATTTTGGCATGTTTTTACTATTTTTATTGCAATTTAGCATAGGTTTTAGGCATTACTCTTATCACTCATCGCATTTATTTGACATTTAGGATATTTAGTCTCTTTGCATTAGTTTGCATGCATTTTGCATACATGTGCTACTTTCAAGTACTTGGAGCTGCAAGGAGTCATCACTCATGTAACCTCTCAGGCTATGAAGCGACGTGAGGATTTCTGCGAGGAGTCATAACTCGAGTGACATGGAGCCATAGAGTTGAAGACTGCAAAGGAAGCTAAAGTTACTCGAGGAGGCTACTCGACCAGACCACTCGATTGCTGGGTCGAGTGGTGAGCACCGCTTCGAGAAGATTCCACGAAATATGGCGAATTCTCATTATCCCTAAATTATTATGTATAAATACCGAGGTTAATGATAACTTGGTACGCAAGAGCTGACAATTATTATTCCACGCCGTTTTAACATAATTAGTTTATCTCTCTTAGTTTTCTCTCTCTAGTTTATCTTTAGATTTCGATTCGGAATTTTGCAACTTTTAGTAATTTTAATAAGATCGAGTCTTGATCTATTGTTCCTTTTTTGAAATTTCTTTCTCATCAGATCATCCTTCATCTATGACAAGTCTTAGCTTTTCTGGGCTGTTGGCTTCGATGATGATCTCGATGAGTGAGTAGTTGCTTTAGGGGTTTTCGGGGATGGATTAGGTAGTCTCACTCGATCGCCATGGGTTTTTGCTGATTTATGCTGATTCGGTTTAAAAATCCCTCTTGGGTTCTTGTTTTTAATGCTTGTACCTCTCTGATCAAGAGGATCATGATTTTAGATGACTTCATGAGCATCAAAAGTGCCTTGAACCATCAGATCTAGTTTTTCCAGGGATTATGACACAATAGCGTGAGAGTTGGTGCATCAGATGTTGATTTACGTCACGACCCAACTACTCACTTGTTATGAGTCTTTCTTGGCTTTGATGGATCGATCCTTAGTCATTTGTTGAGATCCTTCACCACGACAGTGGGTAGGGTTAGAAGTGAGATCCGTCGTCAAGGGATTCACCCTGAGTTTAGTAAATTAGCACTCATGGCATGAGTGTAGATGATCCTATGAGTCTATCCCCGAGATCCCTTTGTCTTATATTTGAACTAGTTGTTATTTTTAGATCCCTTGTTTACCGCTTTGATTTAGTAGTTCAGCACCACTCCACCAAGTCCACTCGAGTTCACCACTCGAGTGACCTACTCGAGTGCACCAATCAAGTGCCCACTCAAGCTACTTTAGTTTTTACAACTAGTCTTTGATTTCGCATGTTTAGTTCATGATTTGTTAGAGTGTGACAGGCTATGCATCTATAGTTTAATTTTCTCTATTTTAGGTTATTAGTAAGAAAACCCCTAAAATATATTGCTTGACTTGCTAGTTTAATCCACATGTTAAGTGCTACAGACATGCTCTAGATTAGGTTCGACATTTCACCCTTTATACTATCAATCGATTGAAACCTACAAAAACGTTGAGTTTTAATTTGGCGCTGTTACCAGTTTAGAGTCATTGTCTGCACATTTATCATTTTTAAGCTTACTAGATCAAGTTTCTTTTGCATAAAAGATCTGAGATTTTCATCTAGCAAGGCTTGTTCTTGTTACTATAATTCTCAGATCGATATTCTATTTGGATTAGCCTTTTGTTAAACGTCTTACTGATTTGTGTTGAAGTTCTGTTTGTGTTGCATCAGGTACCATTTTACTCGATTAGTCTACTCGAGTACTCTACTCGAGTGCTTCTCTCCATTCGTCCTTACACCGCATGCGAACAAGCTCTCAGACTCGCTTAGATCAATCCACGAAGGAGACACCAGTTGAAATAGCAGAGCAACCTGCACCTCGAGTCATTGGAGCTGGTGATGCACCAAGCACACACTCCACCAGGCAAGGGATTGTGGCACCTTGTAACACCCCTATCCGTAAAATCTGCCCTAACAATGGTGTTAACCGGTAGACCTCAAAAAATATTCTCGATAAATCTCTAAGTCTCAAACGAGGTTTCCGGATTTCCTCTAATTCAAAGTTTATATGCACAGCGGAACTACAACACTTAAGTCATGCAAGCGAGTCTCAAAATTTCTCAAATAAATTCCATTCAACTAACCAAATCTCAACAAAAGAATTCCTTAATAATTCAATAACTCAAATATCTCAAATACTCGCTAACATGGATCTTAAGCAACTAAAAATCAAACTCAAAGCACAAAATAATAAAATCAACTAAACTCAAACTCCCAATAAAACCATCTGTCCCATCCAACGCCTCCAGGTCCCGCGAGCTCCTCCTTTAATCTTTATTACCTGCATCAACGAGTGGATGCGTAAACAACAAAAGTTGCCTAGTGAAGCAATCGTCCCGTCTAACCGGTTTAACATATCAAATAAGGTTCAATTACATGCGATTAATTATGTTAATATTATTGTAAAGCAACGGTTCCCTCAAACGCATATGCCAAAGCACACACACACAACAAACGGAACCCAAACTGTCAAGACATCAAACGCAATACGAATAACACAACAAAACAACCACACAAACAAACCGTCTCAAATACACCAACCACGGTCACGCACTCACCTTAATATCTCAGCAAGTTTTTGATTAACCTACAGACACATAAAATCAATCAATACGAATATCTAACCAAAACCCCAACAAAATACATACTCACAATCACAAAACCCATTCGGGTCCGCATGAGCTATGCTAACCAAATCCCCAAACTACTCAAGTTCCTCAAAGATCTCTGCCACAGAACCACTAAACATCGTGAATAACCCAAAACTATTGGACCAGAACACTGGATTTGCGATGAAAGTCGCTACCAATCGATTTAACTCTCGGACGTAACAAGTAAAGCTCTAAGGGTTCACGTAACAACTCCTCAAATAGATCGACAACTAGCAGATTTTCTATGATAGATCAACATTAATACCTTAATAACGAGATCTGATCGAACAGAATTACAAAAATCACAAAGGAATCGCTACCCTTCACAAACCTTGATTCTTGGCCAAATTCTCCAAAACTCGAAGCTCTAGGGTTCTTAGCTCTGGCTGCGCAAACTCTCTGTATTATGCGACTCTAAAACCCTCAAAACTCTTATACTAATCGTCCCTTAAGTTTAATCCACGAATTGGACCTTGGTCCTTAAGAAAAACCCACCAAAAACTCACAAATAATGGCCCATCTTCATAATATGACTCGGCCCTTCACACCACCGCCTGATTCCATACTTAGAATATATTTCACGAGTTTGGGTCTTGACAAAACTCGATTCGACTGAACCAATCAAATTTGGGTCACAAAACACCTTAATCCGCATATCCGGTTCCATAACCAACCCAAAATATCAAAATCTCCTTAAACCGATTCCAGCTCGTTTGGTTGTCACTAATTCCCAAAATATTAGGATTGATCGAAACATAAATTGATTTGACCGAGCCAATTGGTCCAAGCCCAACAATTTCCCCTATTTGGTCTGTAGTCCTTCTTTAATGAATCCTGGTCCAATCAGGAATTCTAGATGGCCCAGCCAAATTCCACCTCGACCCGACTTAATCATTTTCCAAAATAATTCAACCCTGACTTCCCCAGCCTGAGCCCACCATTTTCATTTTTCGGACAAAACTTGTCCTAAATCGGACCAAACCTGTCCGGATCCGACCAGAACTGTCCGAACATGACCAAACCTCATTTTTCCGACCAAACATGTCCATTTCCAAACCAAACTCCATTTTCCGACCAAACATGTTTTCCCGAACACACATGTCTGAACGATCGAATCTGTCCGAATGACAAAACCTCCGACTTTCTCGACTGACCGTAACATTGCCCGTACCGAGACTCCATTGCCCGGAACACGGGTGTTACAATTCTCCCCCACCTCAATTGGATTCGTCCTCGGATCCATCGTCTTTCTTGGTTTTTACTTGCTTACCAAACCACTTCTTAAAATGGACTTTCATCACCTCTTCCGGTTCCCACGTGACTTCTTCCTCTCCGTCACGATCCCAAACAACATTCAACATCCTAATGGACTTTTTCTTTACAACCTTTTTCTTTTTGCCTATCACCTTGACCGGCCTACCCGCAATACTCATATTCGGTTGTAAGTCCGAAGGTACACTAGGCAAAACTGTGTCTCTAGAGGTTATGCACTTCTTTAGCATAGAAACATGAAACACTTTATGAAATGCAAATATTGCCGGATGTAATTCCAACTTATAGGCAACCGGTCCGATCCTCTCCAGAATCTTATACGGTCTTATATACCTCGGTGACAACTTAGAGCTCATCAATGCCGGATCTTTCCCCTTATATGTGATCATCTTTAGATACACTAGATCCCCCACGGCAAACTCCAAATCTCTACGATGCTTATCCGCATAACTCTTTTGTCTATTCTGAGACTCTTTCATTTTAGCTTTCACAACTTTGATTCTCTCGGTGGTCTCTTGAACAAAATCTCGACCCAAAATGCTATGCTCCCCCACTTGGGTCCAACATACGGGTGTACGACAAGGCCGTCCGTATAAGGCCTCGAACGGTGACATACCAATGCTTGCATGATAACTGTTGTTGTATGCAAACTCTGCCAAGCTCAAATGGTCTATCCATCTTTCACCCCAATCCAAAACACATGCCCGCAACATGTCCTCTAGCGTTTGTATGGTACGCTCGGACTGACCATCCGTCTGCGGATGATGTGCGGTACTCATATGCACTTTTTTGACAAACTTCTTCTGAAGCTCTCTCCAAAACTTACCAGCAAACTTAGAATCTCTATCAGACACTATACTAGCCGGTACCCCATGTAACCGTACAATCTCCTTAACATACAACTCGGCTAACCTTTCCGCACTATCCTTTTTACACATCGGAAGGAAATGTGTAGCCTTAGTCAATCGATCCACGATTACCCAAATCGCATTCTTCATCTCACACACCGGCAATCCGGTCACAAAATCCATGGTGATTCGATCCCACTTCCATTCGGGAATTGGTAAACTTCTCAACAACCCACCCGGAACTTGGTGTTCCGCCTTAACTTGCTGACAAACGGGGCAACTTGCCACCCAACCCGCAACATCCCGTTTCATACCATTCCAATGGTAATAACGCTTAAGGTCGTGATACATCTTGGTGGTACCCGGATGTATCGACAACTTGGACTGATGTGCTTCCTTTAAAATTTCTTCCCTTAAACTCTTATCATTAGGAACACACACCCGACCATTAACCAAAATTGTACCATTGCTCGAAGTTTGATACTCCGTCTTATCATTCTGTGCCACTCCTACTAAGTGAGCATCCTTCCCTTGGGCAATCCGTACCCGGGTCAATAGATCGGCTTGATCCTTCCCTTGGGCAATGGTTCTGTCTCATCCGTTAAGACATTCAATCTCAATGAGCCAATCATACCAATAAGACCTTCCATGTCCTTCTCGGTATCTCTCACAACTCTTTTTCTACTCAAAGCATCGGCCACTAAATTAGCCTTACCAGGATGGTAAGCTATGTCCAAGTCATAATCAGCCACAAACTCCATCCATCTCCTTTTCCTAAGATTCAACTCGGGCTGAGTGAATATGTACTTCAAACTCTTATGGTCCGTGAATACTTGCACCTTTTCCCCATACAAATATGATCTCCAAATCTTAAGTGCAAATACCACCGTGGCCATTTCCAAATCATGGGTGGGATAGTTACCTTCATGCTTTTTCAATTGCCTAGAAGCATAAGCTATCACTTTGTCCTTTTGCATCAGAACACACCCAAGCCCAATTCTAGATGCATCCATATAAACTACATACGGTACACCCGGTTCAGGTAATGCCAACACCGGCGTATTGGTAAGCATCTCCTTAAGCTTACAAAAACCCAACTCGCACTCCTTGGACCAAACAAAAGGTACATCCTTCCCGGTAAGCTTGGTCAACGAGTTAGCCATACGCGCAAAACCTTTCACAAACCTTCTATAATACCTGGCTAATCCTAAGAAACTTCGGATTTCAGTAGCATTTCTTGGCCTCGGCCAATCCTCAATTGCCCTAATCTTTTCCGAGTCCACGGACACTCCTTTGTCCGACACCACATGACCCAAAAATCCAATCTCTCTTTGCCAAAAACTACACTTACTCAATTTGGCAAACAACTTATGCTCACGGAGCTTACTCATCACAACCCTTAGGTGATGCTCGTGGTCCTCACGAGTCTTGGAATAAACCAAAATGTCATCAATGAATACTATCACAAACTCATCTAAGTATTCTCGAAACACATTGTTCATCAACTTCATAAATGCTGCTGGGGCATTTGTCAACCCAAACGGCATGACCATGAACTCAAAATGCCCATAGCGCGTCCTAAAGGCCGTCTTCCGCACATCTACTTCATCAATTGGAATTTCATGATAACCCAATGCCAAATCAATCTTGGAAAACCATGTGGCTCCCCGTAACTGATCCAACAATTCATCAATCCTTGGCAATGGGTACCTATTCTTCACCGTTACTCTATTCAATCCACGGTAATCAATGCAAAGTCGAAAGGTTCCATCCTTCTTCTTTACAAACAATACCGGAGCTCCCCACGGTAAACTATTAGCTCTTATGAATCCCTTTTCCATAAGTTCACCCAACTGCTTTTTAAGCTCAGCCATCTCAGCAGGTGCCATCCTATACGGCGCCTTAGAAATTGGAACTGTACCGGGCTCAAGCTCAATTGTAAACAGATCCGACCTTGACGGTGGCAATCCTGTTATTTCATGAAACACATCTTTAAAATCTTGGACAACCAGAATGTCCTCCATCTCCAACTCACTACCCTCCTTCACCGTAGTGATAGTTGATGTCTCTGCATTTTACCACTTTTAAACTTGCATTTCCATCCCTTTTAGCATAGTTTCATATACAGTTTCACTCCATATCCATCTACTTCATTCATATAGGGTTAACGATAGGTTTACTGTAGTTTTGCATACATATTGCATATTGGAGTTGCATTTCAGGTATTTTGGATGTTTGCTGGAGATTGATGTATTGTACTTTTGATTGCTTTTTGGTTTGTTTTTAGTATTTGTTTCGTGTCTTTTGTTAGTTTTCGAGTCATTTCTATTTTTGTTTTGAGTCTTGTACAGGTTCTATGGAGTTAAGCTGGAATAAGATGGTTTCGAGATTGTTCGGGCTAAGATGAAGCCTAGAAGCTACGGAAAGGAAAGGGATCGATCGATCCTACCCTTTGATCGATCGATCCAAACAACCCCAAGAACACAACCAAGGATCGGTCGATCTCATGGTCAGATCGGCCGATCAATGCTCCACGGACATTTTCTCCGAACACAACGATCGACCGATCCTCCATGACGATCGACCGATCGCTAGACAGCCGCCATGAAGATATTTTGTCCGGAAATTGGGGATCGATCGATCCTCCATGACGATCGACCGATCGCTAGCCAGCCGCCATGAAGATATTTTGTCCAGAAATTGGGGATCGATCGATCCGACTTGTGGATCGACCGATCCTCCCAGCCGCCTATTCCATTTTACACCTATGTCTATAAATATCCGACCTAAACCTACTTAATCGGGACCAGTTATTTTCTAAAGGATATCTAACGCCTAAAAACACTATTCTAGACATATTTCTTGGATTTCTAAGCTCCTCCTTCTATCAAACACTTGGAGAAGTTTTGTTGTATCATTTGTTGTTTATTTCAATACTATTATGCTTTCTGTGGTTTACTTTATTGTTTCTTTGATTATGTGTGAGTAATTTCACAGTTAGGTTTTAGGGTTCTCGAAGGAAATTGATGGCTTGATGAATTGATAGAGATTTGGGGTTTCTAATCCATAGGTTCTTTGATTCATGTGTTCTTAATGCTAGATTAAGAGTAGCTACCTTAGTCTTGATTCTAGGTTGTTCTATAAGCACTAATCATGTTATAGAGAACTTGAACCTTATGAATTGAGCTTTGTATCTCTAGCCTGCGAGAGTTGATGCTAGATCATCATTGTGAACTTAGTGAACTTGTTTGTTAATGCTAATTTGGCTAGGAGAAATCAAACGAGAGTTTAGTTTTCAAGTAGTCAAATTTAGGGGTTAAGGCCACGAGAGTGGGTTAATCCACCTTGTGTTCATGTTCTAGAACGGTGCTGAGAGTGTTAAACCCCATGCTCAAAATTATTCGTTAAGCCATTGACAACCTGAAATGCCCTAAGGCCTAATGCCTTTTAAATCGTATAAATCAGTCGTTTTGTGTTTATTGCATTTTGTTTACAACTTTGAAAGAAAACAATCAAACCAATCCTGCTATAGCTAATTACAAGTCTCATAAATCATTAGTGTACCATTGGTTCTTGTGGATCGATCTCGTTATATACTACCTTGCGGTTAAGTGTATCGAGTAAATACTCGAGTAATCAAGTTTGCGCCGTTGCCGGGGACCAATAGCGTTACCTAAAGATTTAGGATCAGTTGTTAGTCTATTGCATTTTATTTACAGTTACTGATAATCATTTCCTCTTTCTCTTTGATGTTTTAAAGGTATATGACCCGAGGCGAAGGTTCATCACACCTAGTTGAATATCACGAAGAAGTTGGAAAGTTTGAAAAGGCAATTAGAAGAAAGAAGAGGCTAGCTAAGCAGAGAGAAGATCAAATAGCTCATGAACAAGGAGGTAATGTGTTACCACCTGGAGGTTTACCACACGATGGACACAATGGTGGAGAGTTACAAGACCCTCCAGTTGGAGTTGCTGCACACCAACCACCGAACTATCAGAGGCCTGCTCCTGCTCGTAGGACCTTAAGGGAACATGATGCTCCCAATGCTCAAATGTATCGAGGAGGTGTCCAACATCCTCCAATCAACAGAACTGATTTTGAGATCAAGTCGGGATTGCTGAATCTCGTGAAACAAAACCAGTTCCATGGACTTCCTTCTGAAAATCCAGTTACTCATCTTGATAACTTCGAGGATGTGTGTGGAACAACCAGGATGAATGGAGTACCAGATGATGCTTTTAAGTGTCGTTTGTTCTTGTTTTCGCTAGCTGATAAAGCGAAACGTTGGTTCAAATCTTTAGAAAGAGACTCCATCAGTTCATGGGATGATTACAAAGCTGCATTCTTGGGACAATATTTTACTCAAGCAAGGACCACGCTTCTAAGGAACAAGATCTCAAGTTTTCAACAAGCTGGTACCGAGTCATTCCAAGAAACTTGGGAGAGATTCAAGGACTACAAAAGAGAGTGTCCTCATCACGGGTTCACTCCTGAATCACTCATCAACACCTTCTATAGAGGAATTGACCAGAATTACAAGATGGCTTTGGACACAGCAAGCAATGGAGACTTCATGACAAAAACAGAACTGGAAGCTCTAATCTTGATTGAAAATCTTGCTGAAGCACTAATCTCTCATACCGAAGCACTAATGTTGAGAACCCCCAGGACCAAAAATATCCAGCACAAGTGAGACCACAAGGGCAACAATATCAAGCAAAACCGTTTGTGCCAAACCAAGGAGGCTACAACAAGCCTTTTGAAAACAAAATTCAGAATCAAGGAGGCTACAACAAGCCTTTTGAAAACAGAGTTCAGAACTAAGGAGGTTTTCAACAAAGGGGATTTCAGCAAAGACCTCAGTTCAACAACTTTCAGAGAGGTTATCAAGCACCAGCTCAAGCTCCTGTGAGCTATGCCCCATCTGGACCGTCCGATGACAGCGAAATGAAAACAATGCTTAAGCAACTGCTCGATGGCCAGAACAAGAACGCCTTTGACATCAACTCAAGAGTGGAAAACATGTACAGCGAACTCCAAGGTAAGTTTGAAAATCTTTCATCACATGTTAAAACACTTGAGAATCAGGTAGTGATATGATCCTAGGTGAGGATCAAATCCCTGAATGCTTCTCCAAGAGGTTGTGAGGATTGGTGACAAGGTGAGTGATGCGGAAGAGATGAAAGGTGAAGAACTAGGAAGGGATCCGATGAGTTTGGGGGGTTGATGCAAAACTTCCAAAGGAGATGGAGATCCTCTGGACTTTCAGGCTTGCTCTGGACGTGGGTGAAGACCCTAGACGAGGTGGACAAGGGGTGGATCGAGATGAAACTTCCTAGGAGTGTGAAAGATCCTAAGACTTTTGACTTGCTTGGTGTGAAGGATGAAGATCCGAACACTTTAAGCAAGGATGAACAAACAAGTTTCAGATAGTTTAAGAAGTTGAAAAGATGTTTGATAATTAGAAAATGAAGCCTTACATGAGTTTAAATCAACAAGAGAGTAAATGAGAAATCTCGAAAGTTACAAACATTAAAGACCAAAGTTGACAAGAAAATAACTCTTCATGTTCTTCAAGATTTCGGCTGAACTCTTGTTGGACTTGGGCTGTGCTTCACTTGGATAGTAGATAGAAATGGGCTTAAGCTTTATCAAGAGGCTGATGAGTGAGTGATATGGCTTACCTCATTAAAAACCTTATTTGGAAAACCCATTGGGACAAACCCCAATGAAGGGAAAAAGAGTATAAGTCATATCACCTCTCTTGATAAATGTTTAGGTGGCTTGTATCACAACCAATGTGGCTGGATTAGCACACACCAAACTGCCCGAGATGGTGTTGAGGAGATGTTGCAAAGTGGTCTTGAGCTTCTTTTGTTTAGATCGAGTGATAGGACCCGAAGAAATGCATAAATCTTCAGCTCCTTGTAGCTCTGGTTCAAGCTGCTGCATTTGCTCCTCTTTGTCGTCGCCTTGCTGCATAGGTTCCTTCTCCTTGCTGGCCATAATCATATCATCCTCTCCCTCTTGAAAAGGATTTGACCTCAAATCTGTTTCTTCTGCAAAATAAGGAACCAAATCAGTAATATTAAAACTCGAACTTACATGGTACTTACCTTGGAGATCAAACTGGTAGGCGTTGTCTAGTTTTTCTTTAGCTCCCAGCTCCTCAGGTTTAAGCTGTTGATTAGTTCCAAGCTCCAAGCTATCCATGCTATCCATCCTCAAATCCGAACAATCTGCAAGGAAAAAGATTAAATTAGAATATTTGAAGTAAGTCGGAATATACTCACCTTGCAAGCAGATTTTGTAGGAATGGATCTGTTCTATGACTCGAAGTGAACAATATCCTTCTGGCATTAGTTTGAACTCCTCTTGGTCTGCAAAACGTTTCTCCTTCATACGAATCCAAAACTGGTAACCAATCTCAAAGTTCTTAATATTCTCCTCTTCGTTTGCTGGCTTTTGATGCTCTATGTCTAGCAAACGCTCCTTTGGTTTAAGAACAATTTGAACAACAGTTTTCTTAAGCCAAACATGGTAGAGCCACGTCCTAGGTGCATGAAAATTTAGCTCTCCATCCTGTATATCCTGTATCCTCACAACAAAGACTCAAACAAGAGATCGAGGTGCAAAGAATATAGTCATTCCGACTAGCACACAATTTATTACTTAGATCATCTAAAACAGATTTCAAAGGTTCAATATGATCATCTAAGTGTTTATTAAAATTCAGAATGCTATCATAATAAACAATTTCTCCAAAGAATAATTCAGCATTGGGTGAAGCACTAGCAAAATTAGAGAAATTAGCAATATCTATGAGCACATAATTTCTATTAGGTTCACACATTTTATCAAACAAAAATCCTCCATGCCTAAAGAATTTCTTATGCTCAAACTCCTCGCAAGATGGAAACATATTTTTAAAATTATCATTTAAACCATAAAGCCTCTTAATGATTTCAACTTCCATTAACCTAGCTTCATGAGCAAAAAGAAACACATACCTTGGAATTATTGCATCATACACAATAATTTCATTACCTTTTCGAATGCCAAAAGAATTCACCTCAATGTTTGCTCGCTGTTCCTTTCTCCATTGTTTCAACGGGTCATAATCAACGTTGACAGTAAACCGCATTAGCCACAAGTAAATTAACCACGTTTCTGGTGTATGAGCTTTCATTTCTTCAGCTTGTTTATCCTGTGCACTTTCAACAAAAATTCGAAACAAGAAATCATAGGTGCAAAAGGTATTATCCTTTGATTCATTAAGCAACTTGTTATCGACCAGAATGTCAAAACTTTCAGTGAATGGTCTCGAAACAGAAAAAGCCTCTCTAGTGTTAGGATATGAAGTGCAGTGTGTTATCCTAGAGAGTCTGTCTATCAGCACAAGATGTATACTCGGTTCATACCTTTTATCAAACAGAAATCCGCCATGCCTAAAATTCTTTGTATGCTCAAATTTCTCACAATAATGAATCACATCATTAAAATCAACAGTCGACATATAAATCTTTTTGATGTGTTCATATTCCAGCAACTTAGATTTAAGAACAAAAAGAAATGCATACCTTTGAACTGTTGCATCAGGCACAACAATTTCCTTACCTATCTTGTTTCCCATGTCATAAGGAAATGCTTTAACGGATGCTCGCGGCAGCACCGTGCAAGGTTAGTGACAAGAAAAATCAAAAATTGGACCAGTTTGGAACATATCCTCGGGGATGGTCGGCGATAATTCTTGGAGTTTCGTTCTAGGCAAAGCTCCATGCTCCGTGTCTTGATAGCTTTGAAAGGTGTTCAACTCCTTTCTCAAGACAACTCCAATTCCAGTCCTCACAAAGAAATGGGTCAAGAGAACTTCTAAGTCTGGTGGCTCCTCTTTTAGACCTGCAATGTTTTCAACACCTTTGGCAAAGAGCAAGCGTATTATCACAGTCGAGAGTCACTATAAACAAGTACACAAGTTTTATTTCGGACCCCAGAATTTTCTTTATCATGTTCCTCTTTTATTTGCGTCCTAAGACAAGAGTTTGGTTCCGAATATTCTTTGAATACACCTAACTTTTTCTTAATAGTTTCTGGAGATGATAAACTCTTACTCACAACCTTGGAATCATGAGAATCAAATTGAGTTAAAGAGTTACTTACCTGAAGAAGGTCCTTGCTGTATTCGGTGCATGTAATTGTCATGGTAAATGGAAGTGATTTTGGATCCAGTTTGACACATGCGACAGCTAGATTGGTTTGCTCATGGGATGGTGTGGTTGGGATGGATGTATCATACCCTATTCTTTGACAAAGTTGTGACCTCAAAATTGTACAATCTGCACCAAGAGAAAGAAGGTTAGCTCTCATTCTTTTTTAGAGTCTAGATAGTTACCTCGGGTTTGAATTGGTGGCTGAGCATCGGGTGGTTTCTCTTTGATCACTATGAGGTTGGTGACATCCTCTCTTTGTTTATCGGCAGGAAAACACGTCAAGAGCTCTAAGTTTGATGGCATGTCATTGCACTTTGTTACTTCCTCCGTTTGCTCTGTTGTTAAGCTCCATGTCGATGTGTTTTCTTTTAGGTCTTTTGCACATCTAAGGTACCTGCATCTTCCTTGGCACTTAAAGGAAAAAATCAAGTGCATTATACTTGAAATTTTAATATTCAAAACAGGTTGTTTGATGCTACGAGTGAATGTAGAATTATTCCAGTATCGAACAGACTCGCTAGCTAAACTTACCTTAGTACCTTGTAAGATGTTACCAAACATTTCAGCTCGGCAAGCTTGTGAATGGGTTGACACCGCATGATGATTCTTCTCTTTTGTGCTTTCCTCAGCTTTTTTCACAAATGTTATGCTTCTTACTTTCAGAATTCATAGAATTCAAATTTGCTATTCCTTTTCCAAACGGAATTCTGCTCGGACCAGATTCTTCAAAAGGCTCCTTTGGATCTTCTGCTGTGTCTTTAGGAACTTGAAACTGGGATCCATCAAATGGAATTCTGGCTTGACCAGAATCTTCTTTATGCATGGTTGGTCGAAGAAAATTTCCTCCCTCGGTTGATTTGATGATCGGGACCTTCGGTTTAGTTTTTGCAAGGTTGGCTTCGATCTTGGCTACAACATCTAGTGGCGTATCTCCAAATTTGTAGCTGTGTTCTCCTCTGCCTTCCTTCACACTTCTAGGCTTTCTTTGACTGTCATGAGACGATTTACCATCAGGTCTACAGTATTCATAGGCTGCTTCTTCCCTTTGTTGTCTCGGCTTGTCTCTCCATGGCTCTCTCCTCGGTTTTTCTTTTAGACGACCATGCCGTTGTGGATTTACTTCTTCAAATCGTCGGTTCCTGGCTGTTAAACTTTCACACAACTTATGAGCCCTCTTAGCCATCATAGCCTCAAATCGTTCTTGTTCAGCATCATTGATGGATCTTTCTAGTTCAGCTCTCATGGTTGCCATACTTTCGTCCATTATGGCTCTTAAGGAATCAAGGAGTTCTTTGTTGGAGTTTGACGATTCCTCTTCACCATTGCTGGTTCCCACCATGGTACCTGTTCAGATTCAAACAAGTAACAAGTAAAAATGCCCAAAGAAACACAACAAAGAAAACTCAGAAACTTTTCCGGAATCCTAAATGACTGTTTGACTTGATTGAACAGAATAAAATATCAAATAACGTTCAAAAATTCCAGAGTCAATTTTAACAAATACTAGACTGAATCATGGTTTCAATGCAACAAATTTCACGATTTTAGGATTAACCAATGATTTTTAACAATTCTAGCACGTTACACGACAATAACTGTTCAAATTCTGATAACCTCTAAATGTGACTGTTCGACTAAATCAGGTTCGGAAAATTATCAAAACATGCTCAAAAATTCTAGAATCAATTTTAACAAATACTAGACTCTTTTTTGAAGCAGATTCAACAGATCTCACGATTTTATCAGACAAGATGAATTTATCAAAATTCCAACAGTCAGCAGATAAACACAGATCGGAATGTGAAAAGGTATCACAGATCGAAAGAGATACAACCTGGCGTGGAGTCAGCTCTGATACCACTTGATATGATCCTAGGTGAGGATCAAGTCCCTGAATGCTTCTCCAAGAGGTTGTGAGGATTGGTGACAAGGTGAGTGATGCGGAAGAGATGAGAGGTGAAGAACTAGGAAGGGATCCGATGAGTTTGGGGGGTTGATGCGAAACTTCCAAAGGAGATGGAGATCCTCTGGACTTTCAGGCTTGCTCTGGACGTGGGTGAAGACCCTAGACGAGGTGAACAAGGGGTGGATCGAGATGAAACTTCCTAGGAGTGTGAAAGATCCTAAGACTTTCGACTTGCTTGGTGTGAAGGATGAAGATCCGAACACTTTAAGCAAGGATGAACAAACAAGTTTCAGATAGTTTAAGAAGTTGAAAAGATGTTTGATAATTAGAAAATGAAGCCTTACATGAGTTTAAATCAACAAGAGAGTAAAGGAGAAATCTCGAAAGTTACAAACATTAAAGACCAAAGTTGACAAGAAAATAACTCTTCATGTTCTTCAAGATTTCGGCTGAACTCTTGTTGGACTTGGGCTGTGCTTCACTTGGATAGTAGATAGAAATGGGCTTAAGCTTTATCAAGAGGCTGATGAGTGAGTGATATGGCTTACCTCATTAAAAACCTTATTAGGAACACCCATGGGGACGAAAACCAAATGAAGGGAAAAAGAGTATAAGTCATATCACCTCTCTTGATAAATGTTTAGGTGGCTTGTATCACAACCAATGTGGCTGGATTAGCACACACCAAACTGCCCGAGATGGTGTTGAGGAGATGTTGCAAAGTGGTCTTGCGCTTCTTTTGTTTAGATCGAGTGATAGGACCCGAAGAAATGCATAAATCTTCAGCTCCTTGTAGCTCTGGTTCAAGCTGCTGCATTTGCTCCTCTTTGTCGTCGCCTTGCTGCATAGGTTCCTTCTCCTTGCTGGCCATAATCATATCAGGTAGCACAAGCCGCTTCTACTTCTACAAGACCTATGGGAGTTCTTCCTGGAAAACCACAACCGAACCCAAAAGATTACAACAATGGTAAAGAATTTGTCAATGCCATTACATTGAGGAGTGGGAAACAGGTAGAACCAATTTTGAAGAAAGTAAAAGAAGTTGAGGTTCTCGATGACTCAGAGAAAGTCATTGAGAATGAGAATGATTCAGAGGTTCTCAATGCACCACGAGGTGAGGAAGTTGCAGATAAGAAAATCGCTGATCTTGAGGAGGAAACTGGAGATCTCGTGCCTCCACCGTACATACCCAAGTTGCCATTTCCAGGTCGCTTAAGGAAGATTCAAAGAGAGAAGGAGTATGCTAAATTTGATGAAGTGATGAAATAACTTCAAATCAAGCTCCCTTTTCTTGAGTTAGTTCGAAATATTCCTATCTACAGAAAATATCTCAAGGATATTTTGACTAACAGGAAAACTCTTGAAGAAGGAGCTGTCTTGATCACACACGAATGCAGTGCCATTTTGCAAAACACAATACCAAAGAAGAAAGAAGATCCAGGTAGTTTTGTTTTGCCTTGTAAAATTGGTGACTCATTATTTGCTAGATGTTTGTGTGATTTAGGTGCAAGTGTGAGCTTGATGCCGCTTTCAGTTGCAAAGCGGTTAGGGATCACAAACTTCAAGCCAACAAGTATCTCGCTAGTGCTTGCAGACCGTTCTGTGCGGTTGCCCATTGGAATTGCTGAGAATGTTTACGTGAGAGTTGGGACATTTCATATCCCCACTGACTTCATTGTTCTTAACCTGGATGAGGAGCCAAAAGACCCGCTTATTCTTGGTAGACCTTTCTTGCACACCTCTGGTGCATTAATAGATGTCAAGAGAAGCTTGATCAAGCTGCAAGTAGGAGATCTTGTCCAAGAATTCGACATGGAGAGAGTGATGTCTAAACCAACTATTGAAGGTCAAGCATTTTGGGTTGACATTATGGATGAGCTAGCTGATGAGCTCTTAGAGGAAATGAATACTGAAGATCCACTTCAAATCGCCTTGACAAAGGAAGAGGATCAACATGGATACATTGAGGAAGCAACAACGGATTTTGCTAGAATTCTAGACGAGCCGGTTGAACTGAGTAAAGTTGTTGCATTCGCCTTGCTAGACAAAGATGAAGTAGAAAAGGAGGAGAATGAACCTACCTCAGAAGACTGTGGAGATTGGAGTGAACTAAAAGCTCCAAAAGTGGAACTCAAGCCGCTTCCCTCAAGGCTCAGGTATGCGTTTCTTGGTCCTCATTCTACTTACCCCATTATAATCAATGCTGAACTAAACAATGTAGAGAAAGCCCTACTGCTGTGTAAGCTGAGGAAGTACAGAAAAGCTATAGGCTATTCCCTTGATGACATGAAAGGTATATCTCCTAACCTTTGCATGCATAGGATTTATCTCGAAGATGAATCAATGATGTCTATAGAACATCAAAGACGGTTAAACCCAAACCTCAGAGATGTTGTTAAGACTGAGATCATCAAACTCCTAGATGCAAGAGTAATCTATCTAATTTCGGATAGTACTTGGGTAAGTCCTGTCCATGTGGTACCTAAAAAGGGTGGTGTCACTGTGATTAGAAATGATAGGAATGAATTGATTCCGACAAGAACTGTGACAGGGCACCGGATGTGCATTGATTATAGAAAGCTTAACTCTACAACACGTAAAGATCATTTTCCACTTCCATTTATCGATCAAATGTTAGAGAGGCTAGCAAACCACCAATATTACTGTTTTCTTGACGGGTACTCGGGATTCTTTCAGATTCTGATACATCCCGATGATCAAGAGAAAACCACTTTTACATGTCCTTATGGTACCTTCGCATATCGAAGAATGCCATTTGGATTGTGTAATGCACCAGCAACATTTCAGCATTGTATGATGTCAATTTTTTCTGAAATGATTGAGGATTATATGGAAGTCTTTATGGATGACTTCTCTGTGCATGGCACATCTTTTGCTGTTTGTTTGTCTAATATGTGCAGGGTACTCCAACGCTGCGAGGACAAACATTTGGTCCTGAATTGGGAGAAGTGTCACTACATGGTGCGAGATGGAATCGTGCTTGGTCATAGGATCTCAGAAAAAGGCATAGAAGTGGATAGAGCAAAAATCGATGTGATGATGAACATGCCACCTCCAAATTCTGTAAAGGGAATAAGAAGCTTTCTAGGACATGCTGGGTTCTACAGGAGGTTTATAAAGGATTTTTCAAAGATTGCAAGGCCATTAACTCAGCTATTGTGCGAGGATCAAAAATTTGAGTTTGATGAAAACTGCCTCAAGGCATTTATAAAGATCAAGGGATCTCTTGTGAGCGCTCCCATTGTACAACCACCTGATTGGGAGCTACCTTTCGAGGTAATGTGCGATGCAAGTGACTATGCTGTAGGTGCAGTTTTAGGGCAAAGGAAAGACAAGAAGATGCATGCCATCTACTATGCCAGCCGCACTCTTGATGCCGCACAATGCAACTATGCAACAACCGAGAAAGAACTTCTAGCGATTGTCTTCGCTTTTGAGAAGTTTAGATCCTATCTCGTTGGGTCCAAAGTTATAGTCCACACTGATCATGCAGCGTTGAGATACCTTATGACAAAGAAAGACGCCAAGCCGAGGCTGTTAAGATGGATACTTCTACTCTAGGAGTTCGACTTGGAAATCAAAGATAAGAAGGGAATCGAAAACGGAGTCGCAGATAACTTATCTCGACTAAGAGTAAAAGAGGATGTTCCAATGAGAGATGTTTTTCCAGGAGAAGAGCTTGCGCTACTAGAAGATAACTATGTCTATGAGGTTGAGCAATCTAACAACAGAAATGCGGCTGAACTCATGACCATGCACACCATCGAGGGAAATTTACCATGGTATGCTGACTTTGCTAACTACTTATCTTGTGATGTTTCACCACCTGATTTTGTAGGATATGCCAAGAAAAAGTTTCTCAAAATGTCCAACACTACTATTGGGATGAACCATTTCTTTACAAGAGGTGTAAAGACGGGATTTTCAGAAGATGCATTCCCGAAAGTGAGGTACATGGTATTCTCTATCATTGTCATGCTTCTGATTATGCAGGACACTTCGCTTCCTTTAAAACAGCTACAAAGATTTTACAAGCTGGCTTTTGGTGGCCTACGATATCCCGTGATGCACACGAGTTTGTAGCGAAGTGTGACGCTTGCCAAAGGAAAGATAACATAAGCAAGCGGAATGAAATGCCACAAAATTTCATTCTCGAGGTTGAGGTGTTCGATGTATGGGGCATCGACTTCATGGGACCTTTCCCAGCATCCTATGGAAACGAGTACATCTTAGTCGCAGTCGACTATGTCTCTAAATGGGTGGAAGCACTTGCCAGCCCAACAAATGATGGGAAAGTTGTTCTGAAGATGTTCAAAAGCATCATCTTTCCTTGCTTTGGAGTCCCATGGGTAGTGATCAGTGACGGTGGAAAGCATTTCATCAACAAGATCTTTGCGAGTTTGTTGGCAAAGCATGGAGTCAAACACAAAGTGGCAGCACCATATCACCCTCAGACCAGTGGCCAAGTTGAAATCTCAAACAGGGAGATCAAAGGAATCTTGGAGAAAACAGTAGGAAAATCGAGAAAGGATTGGGCGGCAAAGCTTGATGATGCTCTTTGGGCATACAGAACAGCCTTCCAAAACTCCCATTGGAACCACACCATTCAAGCTCGTCTACGGTAAGTCCTGTCACCTACCTGTCGAACTAGAGTACAAGGCGCTGTGGGCAACGAAGCTGATGAACTTCGACATAAAGACCGCTTCAGAGAAATGTCTAATTCAGTTGAACGAGTTAGACGAACTCAGGTAAATGCTTACGAAAGCTCAAGGATCTATAAAGAGCGAACTAAAGCTCTTCATGACAAAAGGATAATCCTCAAGAAGCTTTCAGAGAACGATAAGGTACTTCTCTACAACTCTCGCCTTAAACTTTTTCCAGGAAAACTAAAGTCGAGATGGACCGGTCCTTACACCATCAAGGAAGTAAAACCGCATGGTGCAGTGGTTCTCTGGGACAAAAAGGGAAAACCATTTACTGTAAATGGTCAGAGAGTCAAACCGTACCTTGCAGATTCCACAATGAACGAGAAAACAAAGATCCTTCTCGAGGATCCTCCAAACCAAGTTTAGAACTCCATGACGGTCAAGCTAATGACCTTAAATAAGCGCTTTGTGGGAGGCAACCCACCAGGTATCTTGTAAATATTACTATGTTTTTCATTTCCTATTTTGATCTTAAGTTTTATGCAAATTGCTTCAATCCACTCTCTGTGAGTGCAGGGATCGATCGATCCCCCACGGTTTCGATCGATCCAGATCTTAAACGTTTAATTTTTGATATTACAGAAAGGGATCGATCGATTCTTACCTAGGATCGATCGATCCAAACAAATCGGGAAAAATTCAACAAGTATCCGGAGGTGTAAGATCGGTCGATCCGGCCACACGATCGACCGATTCACGACCACACTACCAAACACAAAGAGATCGATCGATCCGGGTGAGGAATCGATCGATCCCAGGTACATCCAAACAAATCGGCAAAAGTACAACAAGTATCCAGTGGTGTGGGATCGGTCGATCTGGCCACACAATCGACCGATCCACGACCACACTACCAAACACAAAGAGATCGATCGATCCAGGTGAGGAATCGATCGATCCCAGGTACGCCCAAACCAATAATCACTTAAAACAAACCGAAAAAAAAAATCAATCAAAACCCAATCATAAAACGTGAGGGATCGATCGATTTGCAAGAAAATCGATCGAACTCATCTCCTCTTGCGATTTTGAAGAACACAAAGAACAAAAACTTCTTTCAATCATAACTTTGTCAAATCTTAACGGTTTTTAGTGATTCTTGGTGCTAATCCACTCATTTTTTCCTCCTCTTTCTGATTCTGGTAACCATTTTAACTCTCTGCAAAGGTATGGCTTCGAATCTCCCAATCCCCAATTCGAAATTTTAGGGTTCTAATGGTGAATTTGCTTCAAATCATTATTGTTAGAGTTTTAGGATGTTTAATGATGGAAAAATGCTAGATTCTTGTCTAGGATGATATGGGAAACTCAATTTGCATTAAACATGGCTAGATTGGAGTGAAATTTTTGATTTGAATTTTCACTATTCATCAAAAAACGAAAATGAACCAAATTGAATGTTAATGCATAAAAGTCATGTTATTTTGCTTTTATTGGCTTTAATAATTTGATTATGTTGTTACTTGGTTCATTATTCGAAATGAAATGGTTTCGATATTGGTTGTTACATCATGAGAAAGCCATATTGTTGTATGATAACTTGAAAAATGGCTTAACGAATAGTTTTTGGATTCGTACAGGATATGGATCAAGCCGGGAGCTCCCGCAATCCAGGAAAGAGGCGCAGGACGACCCGTAACCAGAACCCTCTACTCAGACCAGTCACGGGAAAATGGGATGCTCACGACACCAAATTCTTGGCAGATATGAGAGCAGTCAAGCTTATGCCCACCCGAATGGGATGTGACATTACTTTGGCGGACCTTGGTTTACTAGAGGATGCGGCGTCACTCTTTGAGAATATGGGGTTTGGAATGCTTTGGAAGCTCAACGAGCCGTTATATCCAAGATTGGTGAGGGAGTTTCTTGCCACTTGTCGGCTCACCTACAAAAACCCGGACGCACCGATAGCGAGCGAGGGTACTTTCAGTTTCTTCCTCCTCAAGAAGCACTACAGATACAGTCTTCATAAAATTTGTGATATCTACGGATTCGGGAAAGGAGAGGATGTCTCATTCCCAAAGATTGATAGACGATTTGCAAATGAGTTCTGGAGTTTGATTGCTCATGGTGATTATGTTACGCGCAAAGCCAAGATTGCAGCGATAAGGAATCCGGTATTGAGAATTGCTGTGAAGATCATTAGCAACACCTTCTTCTTTAAAAAGGAGTCAGAAGCGGTTAGAGATGATGAGTTATGGATGTTGTTTTATGGCTAAAGTTTTTAAAGTAGGGTTTACTTGGTAATGCATTCTATAACTACTAACTAGGACCTTGATGCTACTTCCTTTATCAGCATGTTTTGGCTCTGAGTCCCAGCGCTTCATCAACTTCACCAGCTTATATCTTATATAATTGCTTGAGGGCAAGCAAAGACTAAGTTTGGGGGAGTTGATGTCTCTGCATTTTACCACTTTTAAACTTGCATTTCCATCCCTTTTAGCATAGTTTCATATACAGTTTCACTCCATATCCATCTACTTCATTCATATAGGGTTAACGATAGGTTTACTGTAGTTTTGCATACATATTGCATATTGGAGTTGCATTTCAGGTATTTTGGATGTTTGCTGGAGATTGATGTATTGTACTTTTGATTGATTTTTGGTTTGTTTTTAGTATTTGTTTCGTGTCTTTTGTTAGTTTTCGAGTCATTTCTATTTTTGTTTTGAGTCTTGTACAAGTTCTATGGAGTTAAGCTGGAATAAGATGGTTTCGGGATTGTTCGGGCTAAGATGAAGCCTAGAAGCTACGGAAAGGAAAGGGATCGATCGATCCTACCCTTTGATCGATCGATCCAAACAACCCCAAGAACACAACCAAGGATCGGTCGATCTCATGGTCAGATCGGCCGATCAATGCTCCACGGACATTTTCTCCGAACACAACGATCGACCGATCCTCCATGACGATCGACCGATCGCTAGCCAGCCGCCATGAAGATATTTTGTCCGGAAATTGGGGATCGATCGATCCTCCATGACGATCGACCGATCGCTAGCCAGCCGCCATGAAGATATTTTGTCTGGAAATTGGGGATCGATCGATCCGACTTGTGGATCGACCGATCCTCCCAGCCGCCTATTCCATTTTACACCTATGTCTATAAATATCCGACCTAAACCTACTTAATCGGGACCAGTTATTTTCTAAAGGATATCTGACGCCTAAAAACACTATTCTAGACATATTTCTTGGATTTCTAAGCTCCTCCTTCTATCAAACACTTGGAGAAGTTTTGTTGTATCATTTGTTGTTTATTTCAATACTATTATGCTTTCTATGGTTTATTTTATTGTTTCTTTGATTATGTGTGAGTAATTTCACAGTTAGGTTTTAGGGTTCCTGAAGGAAATTGATGGCTTGATGAATTGATAGAGATTTGGGGTTTCTAATCCATAGGTTCTTTGATTCATGTGTTCTTAATGCTAGATTAAGAGTAGCTACCTTAATCTTGATTCTAGGTTGTTCTATAAGCACTAATCATGTTATAGAGAACTTGAACCTTATGAATTGAGCTTTGTATCTCTAGCCTGCGAGAGTTGATGCTAGATCATCATTGTGAACTTAGTGAACTTATTTGTTAATGCTAATTTGGCTAGGAGAAATCAAACGAGAGTTTAGTTTTCAAGTAGTCAAATTTAGGGGTTAAGGCCACGAGAGTGGGTTAATCCACCTTGTGTTCATGTTCTAGAGCGGTGCTGAGAGTGTTAAACCCCATGCTCAAAATTATTCGTTAAGCCATTGACAACCTGAAATGCCCTAAGGCCTAATGCCTTTTAAATCGTATAAATCAGTCGTTTTGTGTTTATTGCATTTTGTTTACAACTTTGAAAGAAAACAATCAAACCAATCCTGCTATAGCTAATTACAAGTCTCGTAAATCATTAGTGTACCATTGGTTCTTGTGGATCGATCTCGTTATATACTACCTTGCGGTTAAGTGTATCGAGTAAATACTCGAGTAATCAATAGTAGCCAAATACGCCTCACATCCTCTCTTTAACAAACGCTCCACTTGAATGGCCGATACAATCAAACTTCCGGAAGTCGGTCTAACACCTTGGTAAACCAACATCCGTTTCTCCATTTCGAAGTTCACCCTTCCCCGATGACAATCCAAGTGAGCCTTGTACTTCCCGAGCTAATCCATGCCTAGGATCACGTCGTATGTTTCCACCGGACAGATCACTAGGTCGGCTCGCATATCTACTCCCCCAATCCACGTAGGCACGTCTCTGACCCTTCCTAAGGTCCTCATGAGTTGCCCACCGGCTGCCTTAACCCATCCTTGATGGCCTCCCGGTTCCTTCCGGAAACCACCTCTACCGATCATCTCCGGAAACCGCCTCTACCGATCATCTCCGGTTTCACGAAACAATGCGAAGCTCCCGTGTCAAACAAAACATGGGTCTCTATTCCACCCATACTCAATGTATTGTGTAGGGACAATCTGCAACCCCAAACCCAAAGCTAAGTTCACACGAACTTAACCAACACCACGCCAAACGGCTTCATAAACCATTCATCACAACAATTTCTCAAAATTAACAACAACCCACAAGACTTACCGCAAGACTTGGCGTTGGAAGGATGGTTTTACCCCAATCAAATCACTAACTACACAGCCCTAGGACCAAGCATGCTCTGATACCAACTTGTAACATACTTGTTACAGATTGTATAAGATTACGACTACAATAAACTCAAGCAAATGCACAACCAGACAATCCTAGGATCCAACGATGCTCTGATACCAAACTGTAACACCCCTATCCGTAAAATCTGCCCTAACAATGGTGTTAACCGGTAGACCTCAAAAAATTTTCTCGATAAATCTCTAAGTCTCAAACGAGGTTTCCGGATTTCCTCTAATTCAAAGTTTATATGCACAGCGGAACTACAACACTTAAGTCATGCAAGCGAGTCTCAAAATTTCTCAAATAAATTCCCTTCAACTAACCAAATCTCAACAAAAGAATTCCTCAATAATTCAATAACTCAAATATCTCAAATACTCGCTAACATGGATCTTAAGCAACTAAACATCAAACTCAAAGCACAAAATAATAAAATCAACTAAACTCAAACTCCCAATAAAACCATCTGTCCCATCCAACGCCTCCAGGTCCCGCGAGCTCCTCCTTTAATCTTTATTACCTGCATCAACGAGTAGATGCGTAAACAACAAAAGTTGCCTAGTGAAGCGATCATCCTGTCTAACCGGTTTAACATATCAAATAAGGTTCAATTACATGCGATTAATTATGTCAATATTATTGTAAAGCAACGGTTCCCTCAAACGCATATGCCAAAGCACACACACACAACAAACGGAACCCAAACTGTCAAGACATCAAACGCAATACCAATAACACAACAAAACAACCACACAAACAAACCGTCTCAAATAGGTGCACTCGGCTAGGGTGGTTGCTGTGCATGTAGGTCTCGAAGCTGTTGTTGCCGCTCCAATTCTCGAGAAAGGTCGGGATTAGTGGCCGCCAAAATTCTGAGCAAGGCGTTAAGACCCTGAACTTGTTTCCTCATGGTATCTTGTTCGACCCTCAAAGAACTAATCTCGGCGTTTGCAGCTGCTAATTCAGAACGAAGCTGGACCGGATCATCTACGACTGAACGAACATGCGAAGAAGAAGCAATTCGGACGTCATGAACCGAACCCATACCTAAAGAGCGACCTTTCTTCTTCGGAACAACCTGGAAAAAAAATCGTCAATAAACAAAATATAAAAAAATTTATTAAAAATTTAAATTTGAAAATTAATCTTACCGATTCAAAGATCTGATCAGCTTCTAAAGTACATATCTCCACGGGAGTCACATCCTCGGATTGCTGAGAAAGTTGTGTCTCGTGCTCAGTGATCCTCGTGGTGAGCTCGGTGTGGATCCTCTCGGATCTGACATCCACAAAAGCTCCATTCTTTTTCTTGTGGGTGTACTCGAACAATCTTGGAAGAGAAGGAAGTGGTCCTCCCTTAGCCTATAAATACAATTTTAAAAATAAAATATATTAATTTAAATAATACTAAATATAAAAATATAAGAATTAATTTTTAACAAAAACTTTTTACCAGCTTGATGCGGGCACCCGCAAAAGGTGTTTGGCCGGATGTATGGGGAGTCGGTAAAAGTCCATCCGGACCAAGAGTAAGACGGGACTTTGAACACTTCCCAGATTTGATAACAGAATCCGGGGCATTCCAAAACCGTACAAGTCCCTCCCATACAGCATCAGTGATGTAGATGGGTTTCGGATCTCCTAGTTGCCATATCTCCTTCCAGTCGGAGACCGTGTTAGCAAGTCGCTTCATCGCCTTTATGTTGAACTCTTTCTTCACTCTCTCGTTGATGGAGACTTCCCAATTCCATTTTTGCTACAAAAAAGAATAATTAAATAAGTTAAGTAAAAACATTTTAAATATAATTTAAAATTAAAAATTTAATTAATTTTTAATAAACATACCACAAAACATTTGAACCATGTTTTCCTGATGTGATCAGGTACGAGAGTCCAGTTGGGATGAGACTCAATGAAGTATCCCTTGATGATATCAGAAACGCTGCGTCCGACATTATTATCCACACCAAACCTAAACAAATGTAAAATTAAATATGTATGAGTAATTAAATATTAATTATTAATGGCTAAAATTTAATAATTATATAAATAAAGAATTATAATTTACATACCAGAATGTGTTCGGTGGCCGGTTAGGATCCAACTTGTCCAATCCTTCTCGTCCTGGTTGGACAAGAAGATCCTCAACGGTATACCGTGCATATGGAGCTGTAGGAGGAACTAATAAATCCGAATGTGATGGGTCCTGACCCTGCTGAGTCTCTGGTACAACAGGAGGTGGTGGATCCTGACCCTGCTGAATCTCTGGTACCATCTTTGTAGAAGGGACGGCTGAAGTAGATGGTATGTCAACAGATGCGGTAGCAGAAGAAGATACTTCCGCTCTAGTAGTGGTCATGTCGGAACCTAAAAACGTCTCACTGTAATGTGGACGGTCGGCCCGTCGTCTCGCTAATGCGGAACTCCTAACCATATATACACATACATTTTAAATAAATAATATTTGTGACGACCCGATTTTTTTGTTTTTAACTAACAAACATAAATACTTAGTATTTAAAATGCCCATACATTTTAAATACTCTCCAAGTACTTATACAAAAACCACAACTACAATACCAAGCATAGAATACGCAATTCTACAATACAGCGAAAATATACAATACAATACGGTAAAGCAAACAACCCCGGGTCCTAATCATCCTCTCCCTCCGAACCTTCGATTCCACGATCACACCTTATCTTTACCTGCATCGACAAAAGTGATGCATCAACATTTGGAAAACCAAACGCTGAGTGAGATTGATCCTCCCAACAACAGGTATGCGAAAACCCACAAACAATGCATACAATTCCAATCACAATTCACACCTGAAATGATTCAACACAAAGACCCTATCAATTCCTAACATCACACATGCAAGGCAATCAATAGCAAAACATGTCTAGCACCATAGCAATTCGACACACACGAAAGCTAACCAGGAGACACACAAGACAACCACACAAGGACGGCCATCGGTCCAACCTGACCGATGGACCTGACCAATAAACCCCATCGGTCATTCCTGACCGCTGCAGCTGTCCTGGCGAATTGTCAAGAAACGGTGCAACCAACCTCATCGGTCTGCTCTACCCGATGGACCTGACCGCTAGGTCCCAGCTGTCTGTCCTAACTGCTACGAGTGTCCTAGCGAAATGCCAGGAACACTGCCACACGACCCATCGGTTCAACCTGACTGATGGACCTGACCGATAAACTCCATCGGTCTGCTCCAACTGCTGCAAGTGTCCTTGCGAATTGCCAGGAACATTGCCACACGACCCATCGGTCTGTCTTGACCGATGGACCTAACCGCTGAACCCCATCGGTCTGCTCTAACCGCTGAAAGTGTCCTTGCGAAGTGCCTGGAACACCGCAACACAATCCATCGGTCTGAATTGACCGATGGACCAAACCGCTAGGTCCCAGCGGACAGTTCCATCGGTCAAGCATGACCGATGGAACCCACGGATACCACTAAACGTGACTTAGACCAAGCTTAACAAGCACCAAACACCAATAACAAGCTTCACAAGCAATACACAAGCCTAACCACACTAGATTAAGCTTAGCAACAAGGCCCTAAAGCCTCTAAGCAACCTAGGCACAACCTTAAAGCTTGTCTAAACCCCACAAACCCCCAAAACAAGGTCTAAGCCACCTTTGGTCACAACTCACCTTAGAAATGGATTGATCTAGCCTCTATGGAACTTCCCAAGCTTTAGAAGGAACCCTCCTCCACCTCACAAGCCATGTCCCAGCTCAGCCCCAACTCCAAATCTTTTTCCCAAGCTCCACAAGCTCACCCACACTTGATTCTACTAGAACCAACTCAACCAAGCTCCACAAAGCTTTTCTCTTCTTCTTCTCTTCTCTCTAGAACTCTCACCAAGCTCACAAACCTCTCCGAACACCAATAATGGCGTGGCCAAGGTGGAGAAGATGAAGTAAAAGAAAATATCTCATGTTTTGCAATTGCACTCTAGCCCTTCGGTTTCCCGCTTCTCTACGGAATAATCCCAAACTTCCGAAACGATTTATGACACCCCTGGAACAAATCCAAATTGATCAATTTAACCCTTTAATCAATTTCTCGGGATTTGTCTAAGGTTCATAAACTCAAAAGGACATCCCAATTAATTAACCGATAATTAATTTCAGGGACACGGGCTTTACAATTCTCCCCCACTAACATAGATTCGAACTCGAATCTACGTTACCGTTCATCTCCAATGAACCCAAAACGTCGCAACGATTACTTAAACCTTGGCCAACCTGGCCAACACACACACATGTACACGCATGTACACACGAAAGCCTATAACTAACCTTCGAGGTTTCCCACTCAGTCTCTCTATGCTTATGACACCGCAGCATCATCTGTACTTATTGCTCATCCCAGGGTTTAAGACACCGCAGCATCTCCGAACTCTAGGCTCTAACATACCCCGCAGGATATCCTCTATACCTCGTAATGTATAACCCATACCATAGCACCCAAGACACCGCAGCATCTCCGAGTTCTGGGTATCTGCCGTACCACTCTCCTCGGGCAATATAACCCTCATGAGTCTTCGATATAAAATACCTCTCAATTCTATGTCATATAACCTTCCTGAGTCTCCGATATACTTTTACCTCTCAATTCTGGGCAATATAACCTACGTCTAGGTTATACACCTTACGAATCCACGATATCGTATATCACTCTTGGTTATATACCTTCCGAATCCACAGTATTTCATATCACTCTAGGCTATACTCCACACGAGTCTGGATACATTGCCAGTTACACTCTTAGGCCCGCAGCCCCTCGAGTTAACGGCACTAAAGGAACTAGTCCTCTCACTGAGCAATATGCCACATACCTATAAGCATCTCCGACTGATCTACCCGTGATGCGTGTATCCTTGCAAGATAACACTGTTATCACCCATATTTCACACCCGGAATATCTGTCGTGCATAACCAACCAAGGCTATAGCACCGGTACCCAACACTTCGGCACCACATAATCTTTTTCCCGATTATGTACCAAGCTTTTAAACTCTCTTAAAGCTTTTCCATGGCACTAGTGCCATTACCAATAAGAACCACCGTCTTATTACTCACATGCTTTAACGCTTTTTAACAACAAAACGAAAGCAATCCAAGACTCGCAACTCAAATAATAATAAGGAAAACTCACATCTTATTATTAAACATCATAATGTAACATCGTCATACCTATCGGCAATACAAAATGAATACACATAACAAACAGGTACAAGCCAAAACTGGAACCACTCGATGGAACTCAAGCCGCAGCCTGCTTCTCGAACCACTTCCGAAACCGCACTTCCATCCGAGCCTCTGGTTCCCAAGTTTCCTCCTGCACCCCGTCACAGTCCCACAGAACTCTCATCATCGGAATCTTCTTCCGACGAAGCTCCTTCACCCTCCGCTCGAGAACTCTCAAAGGTCTCGCCTCAACGGTCATATTGGGATGGAGATCTGACAGAATCTCACCCAATACCTCGTCACCCCTATGCAAACATTTCTTCAGCATCGACACATGGAAGACCTTATGAAATGCATGCATAATCTCGGGTAACTCCAAAGGATACGCAACCGGTCCAACACGCTCTACAATCCGGAACAGCCCCATATACCTCGGACTCAACTTAGTCGCAGTAATGGACCTGTTCGGACCTCTCAGCAAAGCCATCTTGAGATACACTCTAAGTCCCACTTCAAACACAAGCTCTTTCCGCCTCTTATCGGCATAACTCTTTTGCCGATCCTGGGCCTCTTTCATGTTTAGCTTCAAAACCCGGATCCTCTCCATGGTTTCCTGAACAAAACTCGCACCCAATGTGCTCCTCTCCCCCACTTGAGTCCAACACAAAGGTGTACGACATGGCCTCCCATACAGAGCCTCGTATGGAGCCATCCCAATACTCGCCTGGTAGCTATTGTTATACGCAAACTCTACCAAGCTCAAGTGATCCACCCAATGACCACCGCAATCCAACACGCACATCCTCAACAAATCCTCCAGTGTCTGGATGGTCCTTTCGGACTGCCCATCTGTCTGAGGATGATAAGCCGTACTCATGTGCACCCTCGTCCCCATCTCTGTCTGAAACGTATTCCAGAACTCAGATGTGAACTTAGGATCCCGGTCCGAGACAATGCTCACCGGCACTCCATACAGTCTCGAAATCTCCTGCACGTACTTCCTAGCCAAAACTGCAGACCCATCGGTCTTCTTAATGGCCAGAAAACGTGCACACTTAGTCAATCGATCAACGATGACCCATATAGCATCCTTGGTCCGAGAAACCGGTAATCCCACCACGAAATCCATCGTGATCATATCCCACTTCCACTCCCGAATGGATAAACTCCGCAACAAACCACTCGAACCTGATGCTTGCCTTTACTAATCGGCACACGTTGCACGCCGCAACCCAGTTAGCAACATCCTTCTTCATCCCGACCCAATGATAATACCGCTTAAGATCCCTAGACATCTTAGTCGCCTCCCGATGAATCGAAAACATACTCGCATGAGCCTCACTCAGGATCTCACACCTCAAATCCTCATCCAAAGGTACGATACCCTCCCACTCACAAAGATATCGCCATTCGGAGATTCCCGATACTAAGAACCCGATTCTCTCTCCTTAACCAAGCCCTCATCTTTTTCCCCGAGCCAGCCAAACTCGCTCAAAAGATCCGCTTGATTAGCTTCCTCTAAGCCCAATGGTTCCTCGAGATACAACACACAAACGCAATGTGCTAATCTCGCTCACCAAAGACTCAACCTTATGCTTCCGAGCCAAAGCCACCCGCTTCCGACTCAACGCATCCGCAACCAGATTAGCCTTACCAGGATGGTAAGCCATCTCTAGATCATAATCGGCCACTAGCTCCATCCAGCGCCTCTATCTCAAATTCAACTCAGGCTGAGTGAAAATATACTTCAGGCTCTTATGAACTGTGAAAACCTGCACCTTTTCGCCATAAAGATAAGATCTCCAAATCTTTAAAGTAAAAACCACCGCAGCCATCTCAAGATCATGGGTAGGGTAGTTGCACTCATGCTTCCGCTGCTGCCGCGAAGCATAGGCAATAACCTTCCCCCGCTGCATCAACACACAACCAAGACCAACTCCCGGCGCATTGGTATACACCACGTATGGCTCGCCCAGATCAGGCAACGCCAATACTAGAGTACTAGTCAGCATGGTCTTCAGTTTCGCAAAACTCTCCTCACACTCCGAGGACCACACGAAAGGAACATCCTTTCCCGTCAGCTTCGTCATAGACTTAGCCAAAATCGCAAAACCCTTACCAAAACGCCGGTAATAACCTGCCAACCCGAGAAAACTTTTAATCTCGGTGGCATTCTTTGGCCTCGGCCAAGCACTAATGGCCCGAACCTCTCTAGATCCACCGAAACCCCCTCCGCCGAGATAACGTGACCTAGAAAACCGATCTCTTGCTGTCAGAAGTTGTACTTGCTCAACTTAGCAAACAACTTCTGCTCTCGCAGCTTCGCAAGAACAACACGAAGGTGCACCTCGTGCTCCTCCAGGCTCTTCGAAAACACCAAGATGTCATCGATAAAGATGATAACAAACTCATCCAGATACTCCTGGAAAACGCTGTTCATCAATCTCATAAATGCAGCAGGTGCATTTGTCAACCCAAATGGCATCACCACAAATTTGTAGTGGCCATAACGAGATCTGAAAGCCGTCTTCTGGATATCTACCTCATCGATAGGAATCTGATGATATCCCGACGCCAAGTCAATCTTGGAGAACCAAGTAGCCCCTCTCAACTTATCCAACAACTCATCAATCCGAGGAAGAGGATACATGTTCTTCACTGTGACTCAGTTAAGTCCTCGGTAGTCAACGCATAACCGAAAACTCCCGTCCTTTTTCTTCACAAACAACACCGGTGCTCCCCACGGTGAAGTACTTGGGCGAATAAACCCTTTACTCAGCAACTCCTCCAGCTGCTTCTTTAGCTCTACCATCTCTGCAGGAGCTATCCTATAAGGTGCCCTGGATATCGGTGCCGTCCCTGGTTCCAACTCAATTGTGAAAGGATCCGACCTAGACGGTGGCAACCCTTGCAACGACTGGAACACATCCGGGAACTCCCGAACCACTCAAATATCCTCAACCCTAACCTCTCCAACGGCCTCCGGCAAAGAAATGGTAGCCCAATACGCCTCACAACCTCTCTCGATCATACCCTCGGCCTGCATAACCGAGATCACGAGACTCCCGGAAATCGGTCTCACCACCTAATACACCAACCTCCCCTTGCCTCAGTCGAACTCGACACGCCCTCGGTGACAATCTAGATGCGCTTTGAACTTCCCGAGCCAATCCATGCCCAAAATGACATCGTACAGCTCCACAGAGCATATAATCAAATCGGCAGGCATAGACTCTCCCGCTACCTGAACATCCACGTCTCTAACCCGACTGTGATTATCTGCCCGAGAATCCACTCGTACTCCACCCTTCCTAGGGTAGCTCGCCACTCTGTGATCCGTGCTCCCACACCCGAAGCATTCTGGACCACCTCGGCTACCACTCGAAGCGCCATCACGCCTCCTCTTCTGTCCTTGCATCGGCCTACCGCCTCTGCTCCGAACAGACTGCTGCGGCACGGATCTCGCCTGAAGACTTGGGGTAACCGATACCACCTCATCCTTCAGACCCTCTTCCAGCAACGCCGTAGTCTCAACCAACTCATCAACCGTGCAAAAAGATCTAACCATGCAATGGTTCCGCAAGTAAACCCTAAGACCCATCAAGAATCTCTGCACATGGATCGACTCACTCTCAACCGCTCGTCTAACATACGACCCAAGCCGGTTGAACTCCACCTTATACTCGCGTACCGACCGATCCCCCTGAGTCAATCTCGCAAGCCTTGACTCTAACCGGTTGAACGCCTCATGAGGGAAAAATTTAGAGTTAAACTCCTCCACAAAATCCGCCCAAGCCATCTCAGCCTGAACTCTCCGGGCTGCCACACCCCTCCACCCAAGATGCGTATCACCCTCTAGATAATGGACCACAATGTCCACTTGGTATCCCGCGGGACACCTACTCGAGAGGAAATTCCTCTCTAACCTCCTCAACCACGCATCAGCGTCCTCAGGATTAGCACCTCCAGGGAAAAACCCCGTGCCTATCCTCTGCATCTGCTCCATCATCCAAAGGTAGGATGGGAGCTTCTCAGCAAACACAACTGCTACCTGAGGCTGAACCTCAACACCCACCGGAGCCACAGGAGCCTGAGCTGATACCCTCTCTGGTAACCGCTCCAACAACACAGTCAAGAGATTAGCCAAGCGATCAATAGGAGCCTGAACATCACCCGCTGCCACTCTCGCAGCACCCGCTGCTATACCCGCACGCATACCCGCAGCACTAGCTGGAACACCAGCCACTCTAGCACGCATGCCAGACACACCGTCAGACCCCACCTGACTCGCAAGCGAATCCTCGACCCGCTCCTCCACAACACGACCCTGGCCACGGCCACGGCCTCTACCACGCCCTCTAGCCATCTGCACTCGCAAGGACACTAAAACACAATCATCACAATGAAGATAACTTACCGTGGAATCGCACAAGGCTGGAAGAGGATGATTCTAAGACCCCATGCAATACCCAACTAACCATGAGCCACCCAGGCTCCTAGAACTATTTAGGCTCTGATACCAAACTGTGACGATCCGATTTTTTTTTAACTAACAAACATAAATTCTTAGTATTTAAAATGCCCATACATTTTAAATACTCTCCAAGTACTTATACAAAAACCACAACTACAATACCAAGCATAGAATACGCAATTCTACAATATAGCGGAAATATACAATACAATACGGTAAAGCAAACAATCCCGGGTCCTAATCATCCTCTCCCTACGAACCTTCGATTCCACGATCACACCTTATCTTTACCTGCATCGACAAAAGTGATGCATCAACATTTGGAAAACCAAACGCTGAGTGAGATTGATCCTCCCAACAACAGGTATGCGAAATCCCACAAACAAAGCATACAATTCCAATCACAATTCACACATGAAATGATTCACTACAAAGGCCCTATCAATTCCTAAGATCACACATGCAAGGCAATCAATAGCAAAACATGTCTAGCACCATAGCAATTCGACACACACAAAAGCTAACCAGGAGACACACAAGACAACCACACAAGGACGGCCATCGGCCCAACCCGACCTATGGACCTGACCAATAAACCCCATTGGTCTGTCCTGACCGCTGCAACTGTCCTGGCGAATTGCCGGGAAACGGTGCAACCAACCTCAATGGTCTGCTCTACCCGATGGACCTGACCGCTAGGTCCCAGCGGTCTGTCCTGACCGCTATGAGTGTCCTTGCAAAATGCCAGGAACACTGCCACACGACCCATCGGTCCAACCTGACCGATGGACCTGACCGATAAACTCCATTGGTCTGCTCCAACCGCTACAAGTGTCCTTGGGAATTGCCAGGAACACTGCCACACGACCCATCGGTCTGTCCTGACCGATGGACCTAACCGCTGAACCCCATCTGTCTGCTCTAACTGCTGCAAGTGTCTCATGGAAATGCCCGAACACCAAGAACACAATCCATCGATCCGACCTGACCGATGGACCAAACCGCTAGGTCCTTGGGACAGTTCCATCGGTCAAGCATGACCGATGGAACCCACGGATACCACTAAACTTGACTTAGACCAAGCTTAACAAGCACCAAACACCAATAACAAGCTTCACAAGCAATACACAAGCCTAACCACACTAGATTAAGCTTAACAACAAGGCCCCAAAGCCTCTAAGCAACCTAGGCACAACCTCAAAGCTTATCTAAACCCCACAAACCCCCAAAACAAGGTCTAAGCCACCTTTGGTCACAACTCACCTTAGAAATGGATTGATCTAGCCTCTATGGAACTTCCCAAGCTTTAGAAGGAACCCTCCTCGACCTCACAAGCCACGTCCAAGCTCAGCCCCAACTCCAAATCTTTTTCCCAAGCTCCACAAGCTCACCCACACTTGATTCTACTAGAACCAACTCAACCAAGCTCCACAAAGCTTTTCTCTTCTTCTTCTCTTCTCTCTAGAACTCTCACCAAGCTCACAAACCTCTCCGAACACCAATAATGGCGTGGCCAAGGTGGAGAAGATGAAGTAAAAGAAAATATCTCATGTTTTGCAATTGCACTCTAGCCCTTCGGTTTCCCGCTTCTCTACGGAATAATCCCAAACTTCCGAAACGATTTATGACACCCCTGGAACAAATCCAAATTGATCAATTTAACCCTTTAATCAATTTCTCGGGATTTGTCTAAGGTTCATAAACTCAAAAGGACATCCCAATTAATTAACCGATAATTAATTTCAGGGACACGGGCTTTACAATTCTCCCCCACTAACATAGATTCGAACTCGAATCTACGTTACCGTTCATCTCCAATGAACCCAAAACGTCGCAACGATTACTTAAACCTTGGCCAACCTGGCCAACACACACACATGTACACGCATATACACACGAAAGCCTATAACTAACCTTCGAGGTTTCCCACTCAGTCTCTCTATGCTTATGACACCGCAGCATCATCTGTACTTATTGCTCATCCCAGGGTTTAAGACACCGCAGCATCTCCGAACTCTAGGCTCTAACATACCCCGCAGGATATCCTCTATACCTCGTAATGTATAACCCATACCATAGCACCCAAGACACCGCAGCATCTCCGAGTTCTGGGTATCTGCCGTACCACTCTCCTCGGGCAATATAACCCTCATGAGTCTTCGATATAAAATACCTCTCAATTCTATGTCATATAACCTTCCTGAGTCTCCGATATACTTTTACCTCTCAATTCTGGGCAATATAACCTACGTCTAGGTTATACACCTTACTTAATCCACGATATCGTGATATCACTCTTGGTTATATACCCTCCGAATCCACAGTATTTCATATCACTCTAGGCTATACTCCACACGAGTCTGGATACATTGCCAGTTACACTCTTAGGCCCGCAGCCCCTCGAGTTAACGGCACTAAAGGAACTAGTCCTCTCACTGAGCAATATGCCACATACCTATAAGCATCTCCGACTGATCTACCCGTGATGCGTGTATCCTTGCAAGATAACACTGTTATCACCCATATTTCACACCCGGAATATCTGTCGTGCATAACCAACCAAGGCTATAGCACCGGTACCCAACACTTCGGCACCACATAATCTTTTTCCCGATTATGTACCAAGCTTTTAAACTCTCTTAAAGCTTTTCCATGGCACTAGTGCCATTACCAATAAGAACCACCATCTTATTACTCACATGCTTTAACGCTTTTTAACAACAAAACGAAAGCAATCCAAGACTCGCAACTCAAATAATAATAAGGAAAACTCACATCTTATTATTAAACATCATAATGTAACATCGTCATACCTATCGGCAATACAAAATGAATACACATAACAAACAGGTACAAGCCAAAACTGGAACCACTCGATGGAACTCAAGCCGCAGCCTGCTTCTCGAACCACTTCCGAAACCGCACTTCCATCCGAGCCTCTGGTTCCCAAGTTTCCTCCTGCACCCCGTCACAGTCCCATAGAACTCTCATCATCGGAATCTTCTTCCGACGAAGCTCCTTCACCCTCCGCTCGAGAACTCTCAAAGGTCTCGCCTCAACGGTCATATTGGGATGGAGATCTGACAGAATCTCACCCAATACCTCGTCACCCCTATGCAAACATTTCTTCAGCATCGACACATGGAAGACCTTATGAAATGCATGCATAATCTCGGGTAACTCCAAAGGATACGCAACCGGTCCAACACGCTCTACAATCCGGAACAGCCCCATATACCTCGGACTCAACTTAGTCGCAGTAATGGACCTGTTCGGACCTCTCAGCAAAGCCATCTTGAGATACACTCTAAGTCCCACTTCAAACACAAGCCTTTCTTCCGCTCTTATCGGCATAACTCTTTTGCCGATCCCGGGCCTCTTTCATGTTTAGCTTCAAAACCCGGATCCTCTCCATGGTTTCTCGAACAAAACTTCGCACCCAATGTGCTCCTCTCCCCACTTGAGTCCAACACAAAGGTGTACGACATGGCCTCCCATACAGAGCCTCGTATGGAGCCATCCCAATACTCGCCTGGTAGCTATTGTTATACGCAAACTCTACCAAGCTCAAGTGATCCACCCAATGACCACCGCAATCCAACACGCACATCCTCAACAAATCCTCCAGTGTCTGGATGGTCCTTTCGGACTGCCCATCTGTCTGAGGATGATAAGCCGTACTCATGTGCACCCTCGTCCCCATCTCTGTCTGAAACGTATTCCAGAACTCAGATGTGAACTTAGGATCCCGGTCCGAGACAATGCTCACCGGCACTCCATACAGTCTCGAAATCTCCTGCACGTACTTCCTAGCCAAAACTGCAGACCCATCGGTCTTCTTAATGGCCAGAAAACGTGCACACTTAGTCAATCGATCAACGATGACCCATATAGCATCCTTGGTCCGAGAAACTGGTAATCCCACCACGAAATCCATCGTGATCATATCCCACTTCCACTCTGGAATGGATAAACTCCGCAACAAACCACTCGGAACCTGATGCTCTGCCTTTACTAACTGGCACACGTTGCACGCCGCAACCCAGTTAGCAACATCCTTCTTCATCCCGACCCAATGATGATACCGCTTAAGATCCCGGTACATCTTAGTCGCTCCTGGATGAATCGAAAACATACTCGCATGAGCCTCACTCAGGATCTCACACCTCAAATCCTCATCCAAAGGTACGCATACCCTCCCACTCACAAAGATACTGCCATTCGGAGATTCCTGATACTAAGAACCCGATTCTCTCGAAGCCTTAACCAAGCCCTCATCTTTTTCCTGAGCCAGTCAAACTCTGCTCAAAAGATCCGCCTGATTAGCTCCCTCTAAGCCCAACGGTTCCTGAGATACAACACACAAACGCAATGTGCTAATCTCGCTCACCAAAGACTCAACCTTATGCTTCCGAGCCAAAGCCACCCGCTTCCGACTCAACGCATCCGCAACCAGATTAGCCTTACCAGGATGGTAAGCTATCTCTAGATCATAATCGGCCACTAGCTCCATCCAGCGCCTCTATCTCAAATTCAACTCAGGCTGAGTGAAAATATACTTCAGGCTCTTATGAACTGTGAAAACCTGCACCTTTTCGCCATAAAGATAAGATCTCCAAATCTTTAAAGTGAAAACCACCGCAGCCATCTCAAGATCATGGGTAGGGTAGTTGCACTCATGCTTCCGCTGCTGCCGCGAAGCATAGGCAATAACCTTCCCCCGCTGCATCAACACACAACCAAGACCAACTCCCCAAGATTGGATATACACCACGTATGGCTCGGCCAGATCAGTAACGCCAATACTAGAGTACTAGTCAGCATGGTCTTCAGTTTCGCAAAACTCTCCTCACACTCCGAGGCCCACACGAAAGGAACATCCTTTCCCGTCAGCTTCGTCCTAGACTTAGCCAAAATCGCAAAACCCTTACCAAAACGCCGGTAATAACCTGCCAACCCGAGAAAACTTTTAATCTCGGTGGCATTCTTTGGCCTCGGCCAAGCACTAATGGCCCGAACCTCTCTAGATCCACCGAAACCCCCTCCGCCGAGATAACGTGACCTAGAAAACCGATCTCTTGCTGTCAGAAGTTGTACTTGCTCAACTTAGCAAACAACTTCGCTCCTCGCAATTCAAGAAGAACAACACGAAGGTGCACCTCGTGCTCCTCCAGGCTCTTCGAAAACACCAAGATGTCATCGATAAAGATGATAACAAACTCTTCCAGATACTCCTGGAGAACGCTGTTCATCACTCTCATAGGTGCAGCAGGTGCATTTGTCAACCCAAATGGCATCACCACAAATTTGTAGTGGCCATAACGAGATCCGAAAGCCCTTTCCTGGGATATCTACCTCATCGATAGGAATCTGATGATATCCCGACGCCAAGTCAATCTTGGAGAACCAAGTAGCCCCTCTCAACTTATCCAACAACTCATCAATCCGAGGAAGAGGATACATGTTCTTCACTGTGACTCAGTTAAGTCCTCGGTAGTCAACGCATAACCGAAAACTCCCGTCCTTTTTCTTCACAAACAACACCGGTGCTCCCCACGGTGAAGTACTTGGGCGAATAAACCCTTTACTCAGCAACTCCTCCAGCTGCTTCTTTAGCTCTACCATCTCTGCAGGAGCTATCCTATAAGGTGCCCTGGATATCGGTGCCGTCCCTGGTTCCAACTCAATTGTGAAAGGATCCGACCTAGACGGTGGCAACCCTTGCAACGACTGGAACACATCCGGGAACTCCCGAACCACTCAAATATCCTCAACCCTAACCTCTCCAACGGCCTCCGGCAAAGAAATGGTAGCCCAATACGCCTCACAACCTCTCTCGATCATACCCTCGGCCTGCATAACCGAGATCACGAGACTCCCGGAAATCGGTCTCACCACCTAATACACCAACCTCCCCTTGCCTCAATTAACTCGACACGCCCTCGGTGACAATCTAGATGCTTTGAACTTCCCGAGCCAATCCATGCCCAAAATGACATCGTACAGCTCCACAGAGCATATAATCAAATCGGCAGGCATAGACTCTCCCGCTACCTGAACATCCACGTCTCTAACCCGACTGTGATTATCTGCCCGAGAATCCACTCGTACTCCACCCTTCCTAGGGTAGCTCGCCACTGCGTGATCCGTGCTCCCACACCAAGCATTCTGGACCACCTCCGCTACCACTGTTGCCATCACGCCTCCTCTTCGTCTCAGATCGGCCTACCGCCTCTGCTCGAACAGATTGCTGGCAGACGGATCTCGCCTCAAGACTTGGGGTAACCGATACCACCTCATCCTTCAGACCCTCTTCCAAAGCAACGCCAGAAGTCTCAACCAACTCATCAACCGTGCAAAAAGATCTAACCATGCAATGGTTCCGCAAGTAAACCCTAAGACCCATCAAGAATCTCGCACATGGATCGACTCACTCTCAACCGCTCGCCTAACATACCCACCCAAGCCGGTTGAACTCCACCTTATACTCACAGCATCGACCGATCCCCCTCGAGTCAATCTCGCTTCCTGACTCTAACCGGTCAACGCCTCATGAGGGAAAAATTTAGAGTTAAACTCCTCCACAAAATCCGCCCAAGCCATCTCAGCTCTAACCTCCGGCTGCCACACCTCTCCACCCAAGATGCGATCACCCTCTAGATAATGGACCACTAATGTCCACTTGGTATCCCGCAGGGGACACCTACTCGAGAGGAAATTCTCTCTAACCTCCTCAACCACGCATCAGCGCCTCGGGATTAGCACCTCCAGGAAAAACCCCGTGCTTATCCTCTCGTGATCTCCATCATCCAAAGGTAGGATGGGAGCTTTTCAAAGAAACACAATCGCTACCGAGGCTGAACCTCAACACCCACCGGAGCCACAGGAGCCCGAGCTGATACCTCTCTCGTAACCGGCTCCAACAACACACCAAGAGATTAGCCAAGCGATCAATAGGAGCCTGAACATCACCCGCTGCCACTCGCAGCACCGCATGCTATACCAAGACGCATACCCAAAGCACTAGCTGGAACACCAGCCACTCTAGCACGCATGCAGACACCGCCGATTCCACCTGACTCGCAAGTTAATCCTAATCCCGCCTCTCCACAACACGACTCCTGGCCACGGCCACGGCCTCTACCACGCCTCTAGCCATCTGCACTCGCAAGGACACTAAAACACAATCATCACAATGAAGATAACTTACCGTGGAATCGCATAAGGCTGGAAGAGGATGATTCTAAGACCCCATGCAATACCTAACTCAACCATGAGCCACCCAGCTCCTAGAACTATTTAGGCTCTGATACCAAACTGTGACGATCCGATTTTTTTTTAACTAACAAACATAAATTCTTAGTATTTAAAATGCCCATACATTTTAAATACTCTCCAAGTACTTATACAAAAACCACAACTACAATACCAAGCATAGAATACGCAATTCTACAATATAGCGGAAATATACAATACAATACGGTAAAGCAAACAATCCCGGGTCCTAATCATCCTCTCCCTACGAACCTTCGATTCCACGATCACACCTTATCTTTACCTGCATCGACAAAAGTGATGCATCAACATTTGGAAAACCAAACGCTGAGTGAGATTGATCCTCCCAACAACAGGTATGCGAAATCCCACAAACAAAGCATACAATTCCAATCACAATTCACACATGAAATGATTCACTACAAAGGCCCTATCAATTCCTAAGATCACACATGCAAGGCAATCAATAGCAAAACATGTCTAGCACCATAGCAATTCGACACACACAAAAGCTAACCAGGAGACACACAAGACAACCACACAAGGATGCCATCGGCTAAACCCGACCTATAGGACCTGACCAATAAACCCCATTGGTCTGTCCTGGACCAGAATCGCCCTGGCGAATGCCGGAAACGGTGCAAACCAACCTCAATGGTCTGCTCTACCCGATGGACCTGACCGCTAGGTCCCAGCGGTCTGTCCTGACCGCTATGAGTGTCCTTGCAAAATGCCAGGAACACTGCCACACGACCCATCGGTCCAACCTGACCGATGGACCTGACCGATAAACTCCATTGGTCTGCTCCAACCGCTACAAGTGTCCTTGGGAATTGCCAGGAACACTGCCACACGACCCATCGGTCTGTCCTGACCGATGGACCTAACCGCTGAACCCCATCTGTCTGCTCTAACTGCTGCAAGTGTCCTTGCGAAATGCCTGGAACACCGCAACACAATCCATCGATCTGACCTGACCGATGGACCAAACCGCTAGGTCCCAGCGGGCAGTTCCATCGGTCAAGCATGACCGATGGAACCCACGGATACCACTAAACTTGACTTAGACCAAGCTTAACAAGCACCAAACACCAATAACAAGCTTCACAAGCAATACACAAGCCTAACCACACTAGATTAAGCTTAACAACAAGGCCCCAAAGCCTCTAAGCAACCTAGGCACAACCTCAAAGCTTATCTAAACCCCACAAACCCCCAAAACAAGGTCTAAGCCACCTTTGGTCACAACTCACCTTAGAAATGGATTGATCTAGCCTCTATGGAACTTCCCAAGCTTTAGAAGGAACCCTCCTCGACCTCACAAGCCACGTCCAAGCTCAGCCCCAACTCCAAATCTTTTTCCCAAGCTCCACAAGCTCACCCACACTTGATTCTACTAGAACCAACTCAACCAAGCTCCACGAAGCTTTTCTCTTCTTCTTCTCTTCTCTCTAGAACTCTCACCAAGCTCACAAACCTCTCCCAACACCACTAATGGCGTGGCCAAGGTGGAGAAGATGAAGGAAAAGAAAATATCTCATGTTTCAGAATTGCACTCTAGCCCTTCGGTGTTCCGCTTCTCTACCGAATAACCCCAAACTTCCGAAACGACTTATGACACCCCTGGAACAAATCCAAATTGATCAATTTAACCCTTTAATCAATTTCTCGGGATTTGTCTAAGGTTCATAAACTCGAAAGGACATCCCAATTAATTAACCGATAATTAATTTCCGGGACACGGGCATTACAATATTAATATAGTTAACAATTTAAATTAAAATATAATCATTCTAATTAACTTATTAAAGCATCAACTTAACAATTCTAATTAAATTCCTTCTATTTAACTTAAACCATTCAACTTAACAAATCTACAATTAAAACAAAACAAAAAAAAAAAAAAATTTACCTCAATTCGGATGGTAGAGTGGAAAATATAAGTAGAGAGATAGTGAGTTTGGATGGAATGAATGTTGGAAAGAGGGGGCCATCCTCATATATATAGATTTTGTGTTCCTCAGAATTTGTCAGAAGCATTTATTTAATTTACGGTATGGCTTCAAGCATTGGTCATTGTTATAACGACATTAGGTATGGCCTTGTAAATTCGTCGTAACATTATTTAATACGAGTAAATTAAAAATTGGCCGAATGGCCTCAGTTATGTTATGATGAATTTACAAGGCTGCCTCGTTAATCCGTCGAACCATTACGACGTATTAACGAGGGCCTCAGAATTCGCCGTAATATTATTTAATACTAGTAAATTAAAAATCCGCTATTAATTCCCATATTTCCTAACCTTTATAGAAATGTAGAAAAAACTTTAAAATTCATAAATTGAAATTGAAAATATATAGAAACATTTAATTTTATATTGGATACTAAATTAAACATACATAGTTATTAATACTATAAGATAGTTTAACATAAATTAAACATACAAATAAACTGGATGCATTTTAAACATAAACATAAATATTTGTTTCCTTCCATTTATCATGATGTAATGAACTACTCAATTTCTTCAGTATCATCCGATCCAACCTCATCTTCATGGTTTAACCAATTGTTTGGATTTCGATTAACACCACTGGGACCACTTTCTTGTATGAATGATGTAGCAACGCTTTCTATAGATATTACCTGCCAAATTAACAAGTTAATGATAATACTTATAAATAATATACTTTTAACAATAAAATTGTAACTTACATTGGTTATGTTATTCAGAGTAATATTAAGATATGTCATCGCTCAAACTTAATAACTACAACCTCCTTTAGAAGCAACACTGAACCTCCTCCGAATGCTCACTTGTACAGTACCAGGCGGATCCTACAATAACACAAAATAGTACAATTAATATTTACTAAATATCAAATTGATTAATTAAAAATATCTAAAGACTAAAACTTATAATACAGTTTACCTTCATTATAACCATCGCATCCCCCAATCCATTATGAACCATTTTATAAATCACATCTACCACAAAAAAAACGTGATACCATTGTGGTACACAAATCTTATGCAGCTCTTTTACGAGTGTCGTAACGCCGTATCCCGAAAATTAATTATTGTTTAATTAATTGGGATGTCCTTTCGAGTTTATGAACCTTAGACAAATCCCGAGAAATTGATTAAAGAGTTAAATTGATCAATTTGGATTTGTTCCAGGGGTGTCATTTGTCGATTCGAAAGTTTGGGGTTTTTCTCCAAAAAGGCAGCAAAAGCCACTTCTTTCTTCCTTCTTCTTCTTCTTCTTCCTTTTCTCGTGGCTTTTTGGGGGAAAGGAGAGAGAGGTGGAGCTGAGTTAGAGCTTGCACAAGAGATGAGAAAAGATTAGAGAAGAAGAAGAGAAAAGTTTGGTGTGGCTTGGATCTTTGAGGACCTTGAGTGTGGAGAGCTTGTGAGCTTGGCCAAAAGATTTGGAGTTAGGGCTGAGCTTGGACGTGGCTTGTGAGGTGGAGGAGGGTCCTTCTAAAGCTTGGGAAGTTCCATAGAGGCTAGATCAATCCATTTCTAAGGTGAGTTGTGACCAAAGGTGGCTTAGACCTTGTTTTGGGGGTTTGGGGGGGTTTAGATAAGCTTTGAGGTTGTGCCTAGGTTGCTTAGAGGCTTTGGGGGCCTTGTTGTTGCTTAATCTAGTGTGGTTAGGCTTGTGTATTG